>VDFB02281492.1:1059161185-1059211994 GCA_007258455.2 Sequoia sempervirens
AAGAAACATAAAGGAAAGGACAAAGAATATGTCCATGTCTGCAGACCCATCATCAATTCATATTGAAGAAAATGTGCTATATTTTTCTATACTTTAGCAAAATCCTAATCTGTACTAAATCCAAGCTATGAAGTGCATTTTCACCTATCTGTTACTCATCATGATTGCATACTTCAAAATCAAAATTTTCTAATCATCACCCCACCATTTCATATCAATCCACCAGTCCATCCAAGTATTTGTCTCTCCATGCTAGGAATTCCTTTTCAGTAGGCTAATTGAAATTTATGACCTCATCAACCTTTTCTCTATAAGGCGAATACTTGGTAACAATTTGATTGGCATCCCTATCAAATTCTAACAAGACAATCTCTGCATGAGCCAACATATCCATATTTCTAAGTTTTAGTGTACCCATACATCATATTTTTGACAAATTAAAATTGGCTGCTTTGAAATGGTTTTATTAGTTTCATCTCTCCAATCATGCAGGGTTTTTATGCTACCATCATCCCTTAGAATGGATGGGAGGAGACCATGATGTGATTCATGAAAGGAATTCATCAATTCCCTTATTTTGACTTCCAAAGGCTCAATTTTTTTGTTGGTGTTTTTTCCAGTACACCATTGGAATTCTCTAAATAGTAATTCTCTAAATAGTAGCCAACTCCTATAGTCAAGAATCCGGGTATGTGTAGGATCATGATGGGCTAAAAGAGTAGCAACGTATGATGGGTATGTGGTTTGGCGGCACCTTTTAAAAAGTGGTAAATGAAAGGTTTTAAAGGGATTCTTCGGCTTTCCTGTAATATAAATTAGCACTGCAGATTTAATAAATAATTATTATTCATTTCTATTTGAATCTGACTAAAAGTCTAATTGATAGGTTGATTGAAAACATCTAACTTTCCATGGTATCATTTTACAAATCCGAAGCATACATCCCCATTATGCTTTGCATACTATGGATTAAAGAAAATGAATTTCATGATTTGACCAAAGTTAGATTGATTAGGACATACTACGTTTTATATTTTTTAAAAGTTGTAATAAATAATTCATAATTAATAATTATTTACTTAGAAAAAAGTCCACAAAAATATGCATCACATCAAGAGACATAGGTCCTCTACTTATATCTAAATCTTATAAAAAAAATATTATCATTTTGTGTAGTTGAGTGGTCATACAAAAATGACTACTTCTTATTTTTTCCCTAAAATTTAAGTACTATTGCATTGAAATTTCAAATTTTCACCAAATAGATTTTTTTTTATAAATAGACCTAGTATTTTAGAAATTACATTCAATTTGCTACAAATTCTATTCTTACATACTTTTGAAATAATATAGATAACTTATTCAAATTTTTACGTCAAGTTTCCTAACTCTGAATTTGCTGAATTTTCATTGCCACTTAAGGGTCTATTTCTTCCATGATGATCCTGCACATACCCATCCTCAAGATGAATGGCCAACTTAACAAATAAAGGACTCTAGGTTCTTTACCCCTTCACTTTAGGCTCTTTGGGACCTAGGAGGGTGTTCCTTAAAGTGTTCATTGTGATCAATCTGATGGAGAACACTTCTACACATAGATTAGTTCCTATAACTTGCAAATAAACATAATTACTAAAGATTTGGGGGATCTTTAAGTAAATAATCATCTATTTACGAGGAACAAGGAAGTATTTCAAACACATATATCATGACTAGAATATTTTAAGTGAATTGTGTTCTTATTCCAAATCCGTGGTCAGGTAAATCATCAACACATTCAATTGTAAATATCCCTAACAAACAAACTAGTGCTTCATCAATTGGGCAATGGAGTCGAATATGTAATAACCAGTAATACATAAATTCTTTAACTCTGATAATGGTGGAATATCTTCATAATGCCTTGCAATTTGAAAACTCACAACATCTAAAACATAACTTCTTATCAGATCCTTTGCAAATTCTCACAAATCTGTGACCCTATTCAAGCATTTAATTAACTCTTTTAGTTAAATCAGAAATAAGGACACACATTTAATTGAACATTTGAAGATAAACAATAATACCCTTGATATTTTCATTTATAACTTGCAAAAATTTACAAAAGGAGAATAAACGTTTCGGAGATAAGATTTGTTTCAATATCAATAATTCATGTAATACTAATTAAGATTATTACATATAAGACTTAAACCCAAGACAAACCTACTATTCTATTCATTAGCTTTTACACTATATCCTTCCTGTACTTAAATTCTACCCAGACCATATATTGGACTCAAAATTTCAGAACCCTTTGCAATGAGCCATGAAATCCCTTTTATAGCACAAGGGAGCAACAACCATCCGACTCAAATGCAATTACATTTTATAAACATTTCAAAGTTAATTTCACCATCATAAGGTCACCTCCGGGGCTGCTATATTTAATAATTCCTCACCTGGGAAAATAAACACTATTGGTCAAAAATAAGCAAGCCAACTCTCCAAAAAGTGTCACCATCACAATTAGCATATTCACGCCGAAACTAGGGAAGTCGCCATCAATACCAACAGTGCAGACCAACAAACCAGCCACAAAAGAGCTAAGTCGGTACAAGAGTCCAAAAAACCAAATGCCACATCATGGGGAAAAGTGGGTGCTACCTAGCCTTGTCAGCGGCTAAGTAGACACACTGGCCTGGTTTCTTGACCAAAATTGGAGTAGCTACTATCACCTCTTCATTGGAATCACCATAGGGTACCAAGGAAATGGGACAAGGGCCACAATTACGGCCCATTACTCCTTCATCACTTGAAGAGCTATCGAAAACTTCTATAGGAACATCATGCTTCTGCAAAAAAACCCTAGAACCACCACTTTCCTTCTCCAATTCTTTCATAGGCTTAAGCCTTTTTCCTCTAAACTTGACCAATTCTTCTAAAATGGTCCTATTTCTCATATTATAAGTACTCTGGACAATAAATTTCTCAACCTTCTTCCGAATACTCCTCTGTCCTTTTGGAATAGTTGGGATTTTTGTTGCACTAGGTTTAGAAATAGGCACATACACCAGAGGTTCCTACATACTTAACCTCCTAGACCTTCTAACTAGTGTGACTGGAGTACTTGGCTCACCCATTTTACCAAGAATAAAACACTGACTGGCAACTTATCTTGCAAAAAAAACACTAGCCTAAACCCTTAGAAAATCCTCACTCATAGAAATGGAAACCCAACAAGCCCCACACAAGATAATACAAAGTACAACTGAGCTACAACAACAATACTACCCTAGGAACTTAGAATGGAAAACTATAATGCATGCATGCACACTTACAGACCTAGGGATATCATACCACCACTTTTGTGATGATTAGCTCAATACTCAAATGTCACTCCTCCAATACTTGCAACAATTATTTCACCACCCTGATAATTGCAAATGATGGAACAAACTACAAGAAATCCTCATTAAATAGAGGAATTAGAGGTGAGTTTCATTTAATGGCCACCCTGGCTCACTCCAGCGAATATAAAAATCAATCACTCCAAGTTGAATCCTAGCCATCGATCATTTAGGATTTAAAACTCAATCAATGAGGCCCATTAAAGATCGCCACTTTCTTTCTTGTTTGTACTTGGAAACAGTGATGAGGTTCTTTTAAAACCGCCACGTAACCATCCACATCCCGGTGCTATCATCCTCAACATCTCCTTCCATCTTTAGCGACAAGCCAAAACTTAAATTCAAAGGGAATATTCTCTTACAAAAGTCCATCGTTGGTTGCCGAAGATGACTGGACCCTCTTGAGCATTTCAGCAATGTAAACATTCCAATGATGTCTCTAAGCAACCTAGACCATTGCTCATTGCTGAAGTAGATTTGAAGTTAGGAATATCTATGGCGATGGGCGATGGAAGCAATGAAATAAAATCCCAACACGTGGCCACCATACTGTTCAATCTCTCCTCCCATCGCTTATCGTTGAAACTGGAATAGGTGGGAGAAACACTTCAGTGATGGGTGATACAACATACCACCACACCCATTGCTTGTCACTGAAGTTGAACTGACGGTTGGAAGAGCTTTGGAAATGAACGATGCAAAGGAGAAAACCTTGACCGGGTTGTTTGTTGCCGAAAGAAACCCAATAGTTGAAGGGTCTTCAATGATGGATGACTGCCTAACTTAGATGCATACCTCACACATGCAAAATGATGTTTTAAAAAGGGGGGCCATGGAATAGGACGATGACATTCAACCCCTCAATAAAGTGAATTAGACATAAGTCTTTTGCTGGTAAAATATTTCACCAAACTTTATGGGTATATGAAGTGGGACAATGTGCGGGTAACCGACTCTCCTAGACAAAGGGGGGCGGTGAATACGCGTATTAAAAGGCTCAAGTGATAACTCAAATGACTGGTAACTGACTGAGTGGGTCAATGCAAAATTAAAATGACAAAGGGTTTTAAGTTAGAACATTTATCAAAGAGAGTTCACAAACCAAAACCCTAACCCATCCTTGGGCTCTATGTTTAATAGTCATGATCCAAGTCATGATTTTCTCAAAATTTTGCAAGGATTTTGGAAGATCTACTAGTTTCCCCTATACCCCTCAATTTTACTTACAAAATAAATAGTGGGCTTAAGATTTTTAGGGGGGTTCGCCTCTTGTTTAGCTCCAATTGACATCAATCTTAATTGAACCTTCATCCTAGGGATCCATGTTTCCATAAGTGGAATAACTCTTTTCCTATCATTGTCAAAATTATTTATAGCAGCCACCATGGAGGTGTTGGCACTCTCAAGTTCTCCAAATTTGAAGTTCCCATATCAAAAAAATTCCTTTGTATTTTTAGAAGTGCACTTAATCTGCCTGAATGACCTCCTTTTGAGGGTCATATTTTCAAGCCTGTTGATTTTCAAGAAAAACCCATTTGCAAGCTCACTCCTGTGTCCTATGTGAGCATGCATGTCAATTTTCAGCTTCTCATGATGATTTTTGTCAGGGTTTCAAAAAGTGAAGCTGGAGGGTTTTGGCACATTTCTGCTTTTTGCAAACTTTAAGTTTTGCAAAGTAGCCTCCCATTTGAGCTTGCATTTTGCAACTAGTTGATTTTCAAGAGAAAACAATTGTTTCTTTGCATTCTCCATACCAAAATGAACTCACATGTGAGGTTTCAGAGATTTATGAGTTGATTTTCTATTTTTAACAAGTCAAAACCAAATGAAATTTATTCAGTTTTGCACCTGCACTTCTAGAAACCTTTCTGAAAGGTCAACTTTGACCGTCAATATCTTGTGATGGTTGATGATTCAAGAAAATTCCTCTTGCATGCATGCTCATTGTACCAAAATGTACTTATATATCCAATGGAAGCCTCCTAAGAGTTGATTTGATATTTTTGCAATGAGGTGATATCTTGAGTTTTAATTGGTTCAGAATAGCTTATTGTTGCAGAAAGTTCAACTAAGCGACTTTGACAGCTAATAACTTTTCCTCATGATTGATTTCTCTGATCCATTTGTTGCATTACATTCTTGGACTGAATGTTTACATGCTTGCAAGTTTTATGTCTCCAGGAGGTCGTTTGCCTAGTTTTCAAAGGCGATTCCAGAGCTTACTTGGCTAGTTTTGCACATTTTGCAAACATGTCAAAAAGTGAGTTTTAATGCAAACCCATTTCATCTTTTCACCTTTGATGCATTAAGAAGTTGTCTCAAGTCAATTTGAGCCTAAATTTGTTTCAAAACAAAAAAAATTAGTCGGGCCACATGGGGCTCAACATCCTTTGCACAACATGAAATTGAAAATGTTGCATCATAGTAACCTCTTCAAGAAAATTGTTTTGAAAATATCAGTATGTTGAAGGTCTACTTCATTTGGCATAATGAGGCAGAGGAAATTAAAGGTATTTCTCATAGCTTGATGGTGAAGATGGTGCTCTACTTGAATTTTCCATGGGATAATGTCACAATATTATTTAACCCTATGTGGTTGCTTGAAAAGTTGTGGAATGGTATAACATAGATGCCAACTTCATAGTTGAACAAAGGTAGTGAGAGGAGGCTCGATGGGTGCCCCATAAAGGTGTGTTTCATCAGTTAAGGCCAATATAAAAAGGATGTGGATGAATATAAGAAAATATGGAGCAAACACAAGACAATAATATTTCAAAGCCTCTGTATAGAAGGCAAAGTATATACATAAAATTTTTATTAAAAATTCTTCAAAATGCTATCAGAGACCCTGCACCACACAGAAATTGGACTACTAAGATCATTGAAATTTCTACCAAGTGTCAACAAGGGTATGTTGAAGGGAGAAACAATCTTTGGAACTGCAACACATACAAAGGATTGATTTGTTATATGACCTTTGAAACCTTCAAAAAAATGCCTTTTTGCACATTAGAAAGAGGATAAGTTTTGAATAAAAGAATGGAAAAACTACTAGTAGTCGCACAACCTCCTTGACATGATGCCTCTGTTGAATGTGATCTTAATGAAATGCCTTTTTTTGAATTCTTTCAAGCAAATGAAATTAGTATGAGTGAGGAAGCCTTCACACCAAATGAAGGAGGAACGACACAACCTAATAGAAGGGAATGAAGATCCCTCAAAGCACATTGATAGGCTAAGTGAATAGGGTAGGTGCGTCCATCAAAGCACAAGGAATGTTGAAAAGACCTTAGAAACTTTAAATAAAAAATGCAACTGAAGGGTGCACTGGGCATATAATATGTTAAATGGATTTGTTGAAAGAGGCCATAAAGATTTCAGAGTATGGAGAGGCATGTTTGAGGGTATACACATCCATCAAAGCACAAAGGAAAGTGCAATGGATTTGTTAAACACACTTTAGAAACTTTCCAGCAAATGTAATCAGAGAGGGGTGTTGGTTACAGAGAAAGGCTTTAGAAGCTTTAAAGAAAACACAACTCAAAAGAAGTAGAGGGAATTCCATGACTGATATAGCATGTGCACAAGATAAATGCGCTACAAATGAAAAAATCACAGAGGAACCACTAGAGGGCAGCGCAGACAAACACAATGAATATTGAAAATGTTTTAGAAACTTTCAGGTAGAATCCATTTGGCTCGATGCATTGGGCACACACATAAAATAGGATATGTTTGTTGAAAAGACTCAAATACTGAAAAGGGAAAGCACGCCAATGCAAAGGTGAATGCCATCATTGAGGAGGATGGATGGAGCACATAATGATACATTGAAATGCTTTAGAAATTTGTAAGCAAATATGATGGGTGTAGTAGAAATGTATCAAATTGTGATTTTGTGAAGGGAGTTGTTAAAGATTATAGAGGACAAAAGCTTATGTGCCAAGTGCCTAGCAGCTGATGCATGAAAAGGATCTGTTGAAAGGGTCTCCATCAAGTCTAATCAAGGAAAATGAAGTCAATATTGTGGAATGCATTTGAAGCTTGAGCTAGTTAAGGCCCGCACCAAAGAAGGTATAGACACCCATCAAAGCATTGAGGACTGGAGGAGCCGCCATGAAAAAAACCTAAATGGCAGGAAAGTTTGCAGAGGTGAACAAATGCGAGAGAAAGATTAGGGAAAAATGTAAACAAAATAGAGCAAAGCAGATCAATGGTAGGGAAATAAGATGAAAATGCAACAAGATCCCATCTATTCCTTCCTGCTTTGCACCTCCAAGATGAGCACAGGTTAATTCCCGCAAAATGGCGAGATTACAACACGTGGCACAAGTGGTCCCAAATTCAATTTTAAAAGGGGCGGATGACTTGATTTTTTAATGCTCTCATTTACTTTTACGAAAGCGAGGAATTTAAAAAATTAAATTATTGCCAAAAGTTTTAAAGAGTTTAAAAGGAGGTTGATAGTAATATTTTGTTGGCACGGGAAATACTCAATAGGGGAAAAATATTTTTGAATAAGGTGAAAATAAAATGTGGATTGCATGGTAAATTTTAATTTTTCTTGGAAAAGTGAATTTATTTTTCACTTTATTGATCAAATATTATATGTTGGGCAATAAAAGGAGGTCAAAGTTTAAAATATTAAAGTTATGAGACTTTAATATATGCAGCAAATAAAAGAATAGGAAATAGGTGTTTTATGGGCAGGAAGAGATGTTTTTCTAGCTGGTGGTAAATGGTGAGAATTTCCTCACATGGGCATTTTTTTTGTTGCTCAACAACTTGAGGAAAATGACAAATTGAGATGAAAATTCTATTTGTTGAAGAGAGATGAGATATTTTTTTCATTTTGTGAATCAACAAGAATGGAGTTGCCAGATGGCATCTATAGATCATACTTCTAGGGCCTTCCTTTCTCCTATTTCTTCTCTTTCTTTTCTCATTTGTAGGGGTTTTGAGAAAAATATTTTGGGTTTCAATTTCTAAAAGCTATGCAAGGCAGGAAAAAGTTCTAGGTAGATATTAATGCTAAGATGATTGTAATTGGGTCATTAATTTGAAAGTGTGTGTTCTCAATTGTGCTTTCATGTTTATTTTAGCTGATAATTGTCTCCATAGTTGGACTGCAATGCTCTTTTGGATTCAATAATAAAATTGTCTGAGTCTTTTCATGCACATTTGTTGCATTTGAGTTATATATGTTATTGCCTTCTATTTTGTGAATGATGCAATTGCTTTAATGAAGCACAAGCTGCATTTATTATTTCCTAGTTTTCAGTGGATAGTGTAATTGCTTCAACAAATGTGACAGGAGTGTTGTATTTCAGGTGGATTTAAAAGAAGAATTGTCAAGTAAAGATTCAGTGGTCTGGTTGTCACAATTTGATAACATTTGCAAAGATCTTTAGAGCATGTTTAGCACTATAGGATGAAGGGTTGGTTATATAACTCCATAGCCCATTTCTTGGCACTGGTCCATTATTATGTTTCTGCTACTTTCAGTTTTGTCCTAAATTCTTTAAATCTATAACCATTTCAATTCTATTTGTGAGTACTTGTATCTTCCATGTTCTCCATGTTGATTCATGGAATTCATTCAATATCTTGCCAATGTTGAGTGATATTTTTGTTTTCTTGGCATAATTTTGTGAGAACATTATCTGTCAAGCAATATCCCATTAAGTATGTGTTTGAATCTCTAGATGTTGCTAAAGGGTCACCCCCTAGTTCTTACAGAGCTTGAAGTGTAGGTGAAATGTGTTCTCATTCCAATTTCTATCAGCTAGCCAAATTCCCCAATGAATCTGATCATTCGAAAGTGGCTAGTCTATAGAATTCATTTGTTCAATTTGGAGCACCAATAGAATGGAAACTCTACTAGGGATGCACATAGAAATTCGGTTTCAAATTACCTTATCAAAGAGTCATTCAAATCTTGAAGGATCTAGCCTTAAGAGTCATTTCATTGAGTCATATTATTTGCCATTCTAAAAATTTTCAAATATTGAAGGATCTCCAACCTGGAGAGAGAATTTGTTGTAGTGAATCTAAGGATTTCAAGATTTTTGGTGCTCTGCTGGTGAAAGGAACTCAAAAGGAGATTTATCTGTGAAAGAACTCCATGCTATTTGAAGTTCAGTCCTCTAAGCAGAGAGGTGGTGAATCTGTCAAAAGAACCTATTCAAGATTTCAAGAAAAGTTCTAGATCTACTATATTTTGAAACAATTTGCAGCAGCTACAACATTTCCAAGTATTCTTCACATGTTTAAACTCCTTAGGAAAGAACTTTGGTTCCCTTATTTAGTGAAATTAAGCACTACAATTAAGGGAGATATTTATATTGTAATTGAATAGTTGTAGGGGGAATAATTTTCATTTGCAAAATGTATGGTTGTCCTAATTCTCCCTCTACAAGCTATAGTACCATGCTTGGAACATAGCCTTGTCCTTAAAGGAAGGTGTTCGATAATGAAAGATGCAACCCTTTATATTTTAGTAAAATCCAAGGTTACCCACATTCTATCCCAAGAAGAATTAATGAATATTTTCCTAAGTTTAGAGATGATTTTGAAGAATTAGCATCAAAGCATGTATAGTGTTTCATTGATTTGATGGAAGATTGTTAGATTGAAGAAGAAGATGTTATATTGAATCTTTTTGTAAAAACTTTAGAAGGCATGGCTGAAGGTTGGTTTACTTGCTTACCAATGCATTCCATAGATTCATGGCATGAGCTTAGAACATGTTTCCTTGATAATTTTAAAGATGAGTCAATAGTGAATGATGAATGCTTGTCTAAAGATAGAAATCTGCATACTCAAGAAGAATTTGAAGAGAAAATTGCAAACAAGGTTGAATTTGAATTATATATTGATGTACTGTGTGATATAGAAATATTGGAGGATGAATCTATCTATGATTTTCATCATAGATTTATGAAATTTCTACTTGTTATACCAGAATTAGAAAGACCTGATGAATCATTTTGTGTTGATTTATTCTATGAGAATTATAAGTCAGGTTTGAGTACCATGCCAGTTCACTTGAGGCCCCATAGCCTTAAATTCTTATATCAATGGCTTTCAATAATTGAGGAAATGATAGATAAATGTGGAAGTCATCTCTTAACTCAATTATGTGATGGTACTTTTTCAAGACTCAATCCAATGGATGCAAATGATATAGTAGAAGACAAGAGTGATAGTGCATCATGCAGTGATAAGGATGTCGTTTCTGAACAACCTACAAAAGAAATATGTCTAGAAGAATATTGCAGCCATGATGGTCATGAAGAGATAAATGAAACATGTGAAGTGTCTTCTATTTTCTTTGAGAATACAAAAATAGAAAGCAGATTTTATGTAGCAAATGAAGGCTACAATGATGCAGATGATACTGAGAGTGTTTTCTCCTCTATGGGATTTGAATATACAATTGAGGATCATGATGATTCTGATGTTTTAAGTCTTCTTGACGAGAACAATGGTGTTGTAAGTGGAAGTTTGCAATCAGCTGAAAAGAATTCTTGTATGGGTGATCAAGAGGATTTCAACTCTCTTTAGTGAAGCACAAGCTACATTTATTATTGCCTTTTATTCAGAAACAGTATAATTGCTTCAACAAATGTGACATGAGTGTTGTATTTCAGGTGGATTTATAAGAAGAATCGTCAGGGAAAGCTTCAGTGGTCTGGTTGTCATAATGTGATAGCATTTGCAAAGATCTTCATAGCATGTTTAGCACTGTAGGATGAATGGCTGGTTATATGACTCCATAGCCCATTTCTCAGCACTGGTCCATTATTATGTTTCCGCTGCTTTCTGTTTGGTCCTAAATCCATTTTAATTTTGTTTTGTGAGTACTTGTATTTGCCATGTTCTCCATGCTGATTGATAGAATTCATTCAATATCTTGCCAATGTTGAGTGATATTTTAGGTTTATCAGCATAATTCTATGAGAGAATTATCTGTTAAGCAATATCCCATTAAGTATGTGTTGCAATATCCCATTAAGTATGTGTTTGAATCTCTAGATGTTGCTAAAGGGTCACCCCACTAGGTCTTACAGAGCTTGAAGTGTAGGGGAAATGTGTTGTCATTCCATTTCCTATCAATTGGCCTAATTCCCCAATGAATCTAATCATTAGAAAGTGGCTAGTCTATAGAATTCCTTGGTCTGGTTTGATTTGGAGCACCAATAGAATGGCAACTCTACTAGGGATGCACTTAGAAATTTGGTTGCAAATTTCCTTATCAAAGATTCATTCAAATCTTGAAGGATCTAGCCTTAAGAGTCATTTCATTGAGTCATATTGTTTGTCATTCTAAATTTGTTCAAATATTGAAGGATCTCCACCTTGAAGAGAGAATTTGTTGCAGTGAATTTGAGGATTTCAAGATCTATGGTGCTCTACTGGTGAAGGGAACTCAGAAGAAGATTTATCTATGAAAGAACTTCATGTTGTTTAAAGTTCAGTCCTCTAAGAAGAGAGGTGGTGACTTTGTCAGAAGAACCTGTTGAAAATTTCTAGATCTACAATATTTTCAAATAATTTGTAACAACTGCAATATTTCCAGGTATTCTTCACATGTTTGAACTCCTTAGGAAAGAACTTTGGTTCCCTTATTTAGTGAAATTAAGCACTACAATTAAGGGAGATTCCATATTGTAATTGAATAACTGTAGGGGGAATAATTTTCATTTGCAAAATGTATGGTTGTCCTAATTCTCCCTCTACAAGCTATAGTACCATGCCTGGAACACAACCTTGTCCTCAAAGGAAGGTGTTTGATAATGAAAGATACAAACCTTTATATTTTAGTAAAATTCAAGGTTACCCACATTTTGTCCCAAGAAGAATTAATGAATATTTGCCTAAGTTTTGAGATGATTTTGAAGAATCAACATCAAAACATGTACATTGTTTCATTGATTTGATGGAAGATTGTCATATTGAAGAAGAAGATGTTATCATGATTTTTTTTGTAAGAACTTTAGAAGGTATGGCTGATGGTTTGTTTACTTGCTTACCAATGCATTCAATAGATTCATGGCATGAGCTCATAACATGTTTCCTTGATAATTTTAAAGATGAGTCAATAGTGAATGATGAATGCTTGTCTAAAGATAGAAATCTGCATACTCAAGAAGAATTTGAAGAGAAAATTGCAAACAAGGTTGAATCCAAATTATATATTGATGCACTATGTGGCATAGAAAGATTGGAGGATGAATCTATCTATGATTTTCATGATAGATTTATGAAATTCCTGCTTGCTATACCAAAATTAGAAAGACCTAATGAACCATTTTGTGTTGATTTATTCTATGAGAATTATAAGTCAAGTCTGAGTACTATGCTAGTTCACTTGAGGCCCCCTATCCTTAATTACTTATATCAATGGCTTTAAATAATTGAGGAAATGATAGATAAATGTGGAAGTCATCTCTTAACTCAATTATGTGATGGTACTTTTGAAGACTCAATCCAATGGATGTAGATGATATAGTAGAAGACAAGAGTGATAGTGCATCATGTAGTGATAAGGATGTTGTTTCTGAACAACCTACTGAAGAAATATGTCAGAAGAATATTGCAGCCATGATGGTCATGAAGAGATAAATGAAACATGTGAAGTGTATTCTATTTGCTTTGAGAATACAAAAATAGAAAGCATATTTTCTATAGCAAATGAAGACTGCAATGATGCAGATGATACTGAGAGTTTTTTCTCCTGTATGGGATTTAAATATACAATTGAGGATCATGATGATTCTAATGATTTAAGTCTTCCTGACGAGAACAATGGTGTTGTAAATGGAAGTTTGCAATCAGCTGAAAAGCATTCTTGTATGGGTGATCAAGAGGATTTCAACTCTATTTGCAGCCCTGGTAATTGTGATTCCTTTCAAGAGCAGGAAGTGGAATTAATCCTCTTGAGTGAAAAGTACCCTAATGAAGATGATGACAGTGTTTCTGAAGGCTCACAAGAACAAGAAAATGTGGATATGAATTGAACATCTTGTTTGAAGAAGACATATGTAATCAGAAATATGATGATACCATTGATCATGCCAATCCTACATGTAATGAGTGTAGTCTTGATGCAAGTCTCCATAATGATACATTGGAATGTGATGATTTGAGAAATGCTCTTGAGGATGTCAGTGTATCAGCTACAAATAACAAAGTATGGAAGGATTTTTGGTCAGAGAAGTCATGTGTGAGAGGTTGCCATGAAGAAACAAATGATGATTTTCACTTTGACAGTGAGGAATGCATCCTTGCTGATTGTTGCGGCAGTGTGAACAAAGAGAAGGATATGCATGCACGAGATGTTTTAAATGAATCGGTACAAGCAGTTGATAATGATGAACAAGGAACCCCTCTTTTGCTTGATGTGTTACCTTCTTCTATTCCTTTTGCTTCCTTTGAAGCCATTACTGAATGTTTACATGAGGAAAGCATTTATATAGTTGTACATGAAAGTCAAAATGTAGAGATAAACATTGGTACAACTAATGACAACTTTCATGATGAGCTTGCACATGAGGAACGTGATTGTGTCTATCATATTGATGCATATGAGGACCTTTTTTTTCTGGATTTATAGTTCATATTTCCTCTCATGAGTAGTATGTTTTAGATTTTCATGTCGAAGCAACAAAAGATGATGTTGATTTTGATACACCTTGCATTGGTGAATGTGTCTTTGATACTCACTATGATGAATTTTTTGTAAATTAAAGTTCTAATTCACATGAACCTGTACTTGAAGTTTCCCCTTGTGGTAACATGTTGAATGCTGATGATCTTTTCTATAAACATGAGGTGGAGAACATTGTTTGGGATGTTGGCATTTCTTCTGAATGCCATGATTTGAATGGAGATGAAGGTATTGTAGGTGTTGATAAACCTGATTTTCAGAATCTTGAAACACATGGCAACGTGTTCACATTATGTTGTTGGGTTGAGGACAAGCTAACTAGTGATGCATTTCAGTAGGAGGAGACATAGATGCATGAGAAATCTTTTCTCAGCACACAAGAGAATTGCATGTTGTTTTTCAATTGTGATATCTCCTCAAAGCATGATCATTATGAGAGGGTTAGTGAATGTTGTCTTCATCACTATCCTCTCATGTTGCCACTTGATACAAAAGAAAAGAATGAAGAGAGTGGTGATGATTTGGCTTATTTGATCTGGCTACCATGTGACAAAGCTGAACAAAGAGCAAGTTTTCACTTGCATGAAGGTAGCCGATACTTGTGTTTGCAAGGGTGCAGTCACCTATGCTATTGTGGTTTGACAGAGGCAAGCATGAGTTGAGGGAGATCAATTATTTTTACAGAATTACATTTGACAGAGGTAAATGTTTACTCCCACTTTTCATTTGGTGGCCTGAGGTCACTAGATGAAGTTGAAAAAGAAGGATGAATAAAGGAGCAGTTTGAGAAAACATAATGGACTCAGAATTTGGTCTACTCCCTAGAGATCCGGAATATTGCTATTCCCACAAGGGGAATACATCCCCAGTTAGAGCCACTATTGGCACTCTCAAATTCTCCAAATTTGAAGTGCCCATATCAAAAAATTTCCTTTGCACTTTTAGAAGTGCACATGACAAATCTGCCTGAATGACCTACTTTGGAGGGTCATATTTTCAAGCCTGTTGATTTTCAAGCAAAACCCATTTGCAAGCTCACTCATGTGTCCTATGTGAGCATGCATGTCAATTTTCAGCTTCTCATGATGATTTTGTTAGGGTTTCGAAAAGTGAAGCTGGAGGGTTTTGGCACTTTTCTGCTTTTTGCAAACTTTCAGGTTTGTAAAGTACCCTCTTGTTTGAGCTTGCATTTTTCAACCAATTGATTTTTAAGAGAAAATGATTGTTGCTCTACATTCTCCATACCAAAATGAACTCACATGTGAGGTTTTAGAGCTTTATGAGTTTATTTTCTATTTTTAAGAAGTCAAAACCAAATGTAGTTTATTTAGTTTTGCACCTGCACTTCGAAAAACCTTTTTGAAAGGTCAACTTTGGCCATCAATATCTTGTGATGGTTAATGATTCAACAAAATTCCTCTTGCACGCATGATCAGTGCACCAAAATGTGCTTATATCTTTAATGGAATCCCCCTAGGAGTTGATTTGATATTTTTGCAACGAGGTAATCTCTTGAGTTTTAATTGGTTCAGAATAGCTGATTGTTGCAAAAAGTTCAACTAAGCGACCTTGACAGCTAATAAATTTTTCCTCATGATTGATTTCTCCAATTCGTTTGTTTCATTACATTCTTGGACCAATTTTTTACTTGCTTGCAACTTTTTATGTCTCCAAGAGGTTGTTTGCCTAGTTTTCAAAGGTGATTCCAAAGCTTACTTGGCCAATTTTGCACATTTTGCAAACATGTTAGAAAGTGAGTTTTAATGCAAACCCATTTCATCCTTTCGCCTTTGATGCATTCATAAGTTGTCTCAAGTCAATTTAAGCATAATTTTTTTTCAAAAAGAAAACTTTTTTTGTCGGGCCACATGGGGCCCGACATCCTTTACACAACATGAAATTAAAAATGTTGCATCGTAGTAAACTCTTCAAGAAAAATGTTTTGAAAAGCTCAGTATGTGGAAGGTCTACTACATTTGGCATAATGAGGTAGAGGAAATTAAAGGTATTTCTCATAGCTTGATGGTGAAGATGGTGCTCTACTTGAATTTTCCATGGGATAATGTCACAATATTATTTAACCCTATGTGGTTGCTTGAAAAGATATGGAATGGTATAACAGAGATGTCAACTTCATAGTTGAACAAATGTAGTGAGAGGAGGCTCAATGGGTGCCCCATAAAGGTGTGTTTCCTCAGTTAAGGCCACTATCAAAAGGATGTGGATGAATATAAGAAAATATGGAGCAAACACAAGACAATAATATTTCAAAGCCTTTGTATAGAAGGTTGAGTATATACATAAAATGTTTATTAAAAATTCTTCAAAATGCTATCAGAGACTGCGCACCACATAGAAAATGGACTATTAAGATCATTGAAATTTCTGCCAAGTGTCAACAGGGGTGTGCTGAAGGGAGCAATAATCTTTGGAACTACAACGCATGCAAAGGATTGATTTGTTATATGACCTTTGAAACCTTCAAACAAATGCCTTTTTGCACATTAGAAGGAGGATAATTTTTGAATAAAAGAATGGAAAAACTACTTGTAGCCACGCAGCCTCCTTGACATGTTGCCTCTATTGAATGTGATCTTAATGAAACACCTTTTTTTGAATGCTTTCAAGCAAATGAAATTAGTATGAGTGAGGTAGCCTTCACACCAAATGAAGGAGGAACAACGTGGCCTGATAGAAGGGAATGAAGATCCTTCAAAGCACATTGACAGGCTAAGTGAACAGGGCAAGTGTGTCCATCAAAGCACAAGGAATGTTGAAAAGCCCTTAGAAACTTTAAATAAAATATGCAACTGAAATGTGTGTTGGGAATAGAATATGTTAAATGGATTTGTTGAAAGAGGCCCTAAATATATCAGAGTATGGAGATGCATGTTTGAGGGTATACACATCCATCAAAGCATAAAGGAAAGTGCGATGGATTTTTTAAACACACTTTAGAAACTCTCAAGAAAATGTAATTAGAGAGGGGCGCTAGTTATAGAGAAAGGCTTTAGAAGCTTTAAAGCAAACACAACTCAAAAGAAGTAGAGGGAACACCATGACTAATATAGCATGTGCACAAGATAAATGCGCTACAAATGGTAAAATCACAGAGGAACCAGCAGAGGGCAACACAAACAAACATAATGAATGTTGAAAATGTTTTAGAAACTTTCAAGTAGAATGCATTTGGCTCGATGTATTGGGCATGCACATAAAATAGGATATGTTTGTTGAAAAGACTTACATACTGAAAAGAGAAAGCGTGCCAATGCAAAGGTGAACACCATCATTGAGGAGGACGGCTGGAGCACATAATGATATGTTGAAAAGGCTTTAGAAATTTATAAGCAAATATGATGGGTGCAATAGAAATGTATCAAATTGTGATGTTGTGAAGGGATTTGTTGAAGATTATAGATGACAAAAGCTTATGCACAAAGTGTCTGGTAGTCGATGCATGAAAAGGATCTATTGAAAGGGTCTCCATCGAGTCTAATCAAGGAAAATGAAGTCAATATTGTGGAATACATTTGAAGCTCGATCCAGTAAAGGCCTATGCTAGAGAAGGTATAAACACCCATCAAAGCATTAAGGACTAAAGGAGCCACCATGAACAAAACCTAAATGGTGGGAAAGTTTGCAGAGGGGAATGAATGCGAGAGGAAGATTAGGGAAAAATGTAAATAAAACAAAGCAAAGCAGATCAATGGCAGGGAAATAAGATGAAAATGCAACAAGATGTCGTCCGTTCCCCGTTGCTTCGCGCCTCCAAGATGAACACGGGTTAATTCCCGTGAAATGGTGAGATTGCAACACATGGCATAGGTGTTCCCAACATTAGTTTTAAAAGGGGCCAAAGACTTTATTTTTTAATGCTCTCATTTGCTTTTACGAAAGTGATGCATTTAAAAAATTAAATTATTGCCAATAGTTTTAAAGAGGTTAAAGGAGGCTGATAGTAATATTTTGTTAGCACAAGAAATACTCAACAAGAGAAAAATATTTTTGAATAAGGTGAAAATAAAATGTGGAGTGTAGGGTAAATTTTAATTTTGCTTGGAAAAGTGAATTTATTCTTCACTTTATTGACTAAATATTATATGCTGGGCAATAAAATGAGGTCACGATTTAAAATATTAAAGCTATGAGACTTTAATATTTGTAGAAAATAATGTTTAGCAAATAAAAGAACATGAAACATGTGTTTTTAGGGGTAGGAAGAGTTGTTTTTCCAACTGGTGGTAAATGGTGAGAATTTCCTCACATGGGCATTTTTTTTGTTGCTCAACAACTTGAGGCAAAGGGAAAATTCAGAGGAAAATTATGTTTGTTGAAGAGAGATGAGAGATTCTTTTCATTTTGTGAATTGATGGGAATGGAGCTACCAAATGGCACCTGCAGATCATTCTTCTAGAGCCTTCCTTTCTCCTATTTTTTCTCTTTCTTTTCTCATTTGTAGGGGTTCTAAGAAAAAGATTTCGGGTTCCAATTTCTGAAAGCTCTACAAGGTAGGCAGAAGCTCTGGGTAGATTGTAATACTAGGATAATTGTAACTGAGTCATTAATCTGAAAGTGTATGTTTTGAATTGTGCTTTCATGTTTATTTTACTTGATAATTGTCTTCATAGCTAGATTGTAATGCTCTTTTGGATTCAATAATAAAATTGTCTGAGTCTTTTCATGCACATTTGTTGCATTTGAGTTATATCTATTGTTGCCTTCTATTTTGTGAATGATGTAATTTATTTAATGAAGCACAAGCTGCATTTATTATTTCCTATTGTTCAGGGGATAGTGTAATTGCTTCAACAAATGTGATAGGAGTTTTGTATTTCAGGTGGATTTATAAGAAGAATTTTCAGGTAAAGCTTCAATGGTCTGTTTGTCACAATGTGATAACATTTTCAAATATCTTTAGAGCATGTTTAGCACTATAGGATGAAGGGCCAATTATATGACTCCATAGCCCATTTCTTGGCATTGGTCCATTATTATGTTTTTGGTGCTTTTAGTTTGGTCCTCAATTCTTTAAATCTATAACCATTTCAATTTTGTTTTGTGAGTACTTGTATTTGTCATGTTCTCCTTGTTGATTGATGGAATTCATTCAATGTCTTGCCAAAGTTGAGTGATATTTTAGTTTTCTCAACATAATTTTGTGAGAGCATTATCTGTCAAGAAATATCCCATTAAGTATGTGTTTGAATCTCTAGATGTTACTAAAGGGTCACCCCCATAGGTCTTACAAAGCCTGAAGTGTAGGGGAAATGTGTTCTCATTCCATTTCCTATCAGTTGTCCAAATTCCCCAATGAATCTGATTATTAGAAAGTGGCTATTCTATAGGATTCATTGGTCTGGTTCGATTTGGAGCACCAAAATGAGGAATAGTTATCATGAATTCTATTCAATCTATTATTTACCCCTTTATTTAGATGCTCCAAGACTATGTTGACAATATTAATAATGCTCATAAATGTTTCATTATCATGATTGTCACATTTCTCTTTATACTCTTCTAATTTCCTGAACAACTCCTCCCTGCTGATATCTTCCTTAGCCTGTCGCACCTCTTATATGCTAGGCTCTATCATTAAAATGTGTACACTTCCCATGTTGTATGGCACAATTTACCATGAGGAACTTGCTTCAGGGGTATACTCGGGGGGTGCAACTTCTTGTGAAGTGGTAGGGGAGTCAACACCAGTCTGCTCATGCTTTCCCAATTGCAAATTTTGCAAATTTTCATGCTACTTTTTTCTACAACTACATCTTTTGTTATTCAATCTTTCCATTGTCAACTAGAAAATTATTGTACTCTAGACTAAACTTTTCCTTTTCTGCAAACATTGATTCCACTGTTGCTCTTGTGAATTGGGAAACATATACTGACATATTTGATTCCTCTAGAGTGGATGTTTATGATACCCTTTTTTTATCAGGCCTCCACTATACTTTGGTCTAGCTTCTGCAATATCAAGTTTCCTTGTACTTGGAGCCAAGGACCAAATAGCTAATGCATCGTACTACTCGCTAAAAGTAGATCCTTGTAGTGTGATTGCAGCCTCCTCTTCCGAATTATAGAGAGGTCTACCACACTTATTTATTGTATCAAAAGCTATTGCAGAGGCCAAGTCCCATTCTGGTAATAATAAGATACCACTATTTCTTTCCAATTCTCTTCTGTCATTTGTAGTCATCTTCTGAAATTTAGCTCTCATGTCATTTAAGAGTCTTTTTTGAATAGTGGCATTAGGAAAATTTGGATGAAGACTTCTTTCCTTAGCTAGATTGCTTACATAATCATCCCTCTTGGCCCTGTAAGCAAATTCCAAGAAAGCTTGAGACTTCACAAATGCATCATCATCCATAAAAATTGTGCATGATTCCATCCAAATATCATCTTTTCCATTAAGCCCAGTGATACCCAAAGGTCATCATCAAACTCATCCTTAGCATAATCCACCAAACTAGTTGTTTCAACCTTTTGTTTCTTTAATGGTGGCTCCTATGGTGGTGAGGCATGCAGTGGTGGAGCATCAAAATCCATAATTTCAATCCTTGTTGCCCTTGGAGGAGATGGTGGTGGTATCTATGGCATAGGAGAAAGAGGCCTTTGATCCTCTTGTTGGGAGGGAGCATTAATTACATCATTTTTCTTTTCCTTACTTTTTCTCCTTATAAAGAACTTTATTTTTGGTTTCTCAAGGGCTTGAGATGAAGATTTCTTTTCCATAATAGGAATTTCTCCCCCACCCTGTTCTTCTTCAATGGGGGCTTTCCCCTTATCTTGAGTTATCCATTCACTTTCAAGATAGCCCACTATTGTCTCAAAATTCTAGGATACATCCACCTTTTGCATTACATTTTCAACCTCTGGAAGAGCAATGTAGTCAAGTTTTTTCTCCTTTATCTTTCTCTGCATTTTATTGAAAGCAATCCATCTTGCTTTTCTTCTTCTTATTCCAGAAAATCAAACCCATTTCTTATCACATCCTTCGAGAATTGGAAAATGTGCACAAATTTTTAACTGTTATTTCTTTCCTTCAACCAGGCCATGAAACCTTTGAGATCATACCTACTCCTCTCAACTTCTCTTTGCATGAAAAATGCTTTAATTATATCAAGTATCTTATTCCAACCTCCCTTTGTCATTATAAAATCAAAGAAGCATGTGTATGAAGGAAAAAAAATTCACTTTCCTTGATTCAACAAATTTTCATTTTCCACACTTCCCAATTGCCATATTACTTCAAGAAAACTAATTATCTCTAGCACACATTTTGGTAGGAGGTGCAGTGCAATAGTGGAACCATACACTCTTAAAATAGTGTAAGTAGGATATGGGATAACATCTCCCTAATTGTGATCAAATCTCAACTTAGGCCTTCTTTCCTTGGGTTTTAGTAGTCATGCATGGCCTTGGGAATTCTAGGTACATTCATAACCAGGGATCTCTTTAATTTTGAAGCAAACAAGTTTTGAAATGTCACATAGTCATATGTCCTGTCATCCTTATCAAGGACAGTAGTCCAACACTGAACAAGTAGCTCCAAGGTACCCTCCATCTTATTCAAAGTCATATTATTCCCAAAGTAAAATTCACCTTTGAACAAAAACATATGCATTAACAGTGAGTACTAGCTAAACCTTACTCCATTTGCACCTTTCTTCAATCTTATCAAACCCTCATGAAATCTTTCTTCAAGAAACCCCACATAGTCATATATTGTGCAATATTGGGGTGTTGAATGTGGTCTGCCATAGACATCCTTGCCATAGGCATTCTCGTGATAGGATCATAACCAATTATCTGGAAAATGGAGTAAAAAGTTCTCTAAAAGTAGGGAACAAAATAACAAATAGGAAAAGGTTCCTTATTAAATGGCCCCAATGTAATCCTTCTGCCCCTAATTTCTACTAAATACCTTGGTAGTATGTGGACTCTGAATGCAATCTTAGTCCTATCATATTCCTCCCTAAGAATTTTTTCATCAATTTTAGGCATTTCATCATTGCACTTGGTGAGTTTGAAGACACGAGTAATTTCATCCCTAGTAATTTTAACCATCTCCTTCCCATCATATGTCCTTACACTTCTTGTAGTTGGATCATAATTGGTGGCTACTGCTTTATGAAAATCAACATCCATATAGACATTGAGTACAATCAACTTCCCCAGTTCACAATTCCAGGGGTTACCAACTAGAATACCCATGTTTCTATTTTTGTACCAACCATAGAATAATTCCCACCCAACACAAGGTAATCTAACATCCCTAATAGAAAATTTTTTTTCAATCAAGCTCTCAACTACTTGTGGACCTCAGAGAAGTAGTTGACCCTTAGATTTTTCACTAGTCGAGGGTGGTAGCTGATCAGTAAGTTCTTTACTCAAAAGTATTTTGGGAACAAAGTCTTTCCCTTTAGACGAAGATGCTTTTGATTTTTATTTGGGAGCCATGATGCAAAAGTATTAAAAAGCATGGGTTTTGGTTTCTGGGAACAAAACTTACAACTCAAATAAGGGTTTTACAAGAATTATAATAGTGTAGGATCAACAATTATTTTTAATGACGTCAAACCTTAAAATGTAGAACCAAGAAAATCCTAATTGATTTGAACAAAGGCTTGGAGACTGCAATTTATCAATAATTTTGATGGGGAGGTATTAATTTACTTATTGGATTTTCATAGGTTGATAACCCTAGCGTTGACGCCAAACAAGAATGAAAACCATAGCACGAGCTCTCTAACTATGTAGAATATCTTTCACAATGTTCAATTATATTTTTATGATAGGTTTTAATAGCTATGCAACCTCTTGCTTTGGTAGCTTGATGTCCTTTTTTCTATTAAGGCTCACTCAGGCAAACCAAAATGACTCACTTGCATTCAAATTGAACTTTGAATGCTAGCCATTGATTGCACAGGTGTGCTAGTTGATGGATGATCAGGATTTAGTCATCTCAACTTTAAAAATTTGACTGTATGCAATCAAATTATCTATTAAATAACAATAATTCATGTGGAGCCACTTGTTGATGATCTGTGGGCTCCACCATTTCTTTGTCGCTATAGCCAAAATCCATGTGTCCTCTTCCCCTCACCCTCATGAGTCTTAACCCATGTGTAACTTTCATCAGCAAGGAGACAGGGAAGGGCTAAGATTAAATCTCATGACTTTGATATACTCACACCTTAAAACAAGAAAAATTTCCTATGGCCTTATTCTTCTGAAAAAATCAATAGTCCATATTAGAAGATCTCGGATGTCATTAAAACATGTGCCATATATATCACTTTAGTAGCACACACCTTATTATCCATGCCTTGTGCTAAAATATTTGTTTAATATCTGTCATTACTCCAATGTCTTCCATGCCCTCTAGGTTATTCCACATGGAAATCGCCTGCCTCCCCATTGAGAACCAGGTAGCAGGGGTGGGACCCTCATGGGATAGCAGGGAACGGTCAGGATTGACCCATGTCACCTGCTATCAACCATATATTCTAGATCCATAGCAACATTCATTGTCATCCAAGCCAAGAAGGCCCCTCCAAAAGGAAATAGGTGTCAATCTTCCCGCTAGCCTGTGACATTTTTTAAATACAAAACAACACTGAACGGGGTGGCGGGGAGCGGCCAAGATGAAACCACATCACCCAACAACCACCATCGATTTCATTTCAATATCTATAGCAGATCATTCAAAGGAACCTAGGCCCACCAATATAGAAGACACATGGATTGCACTTACCAGCCTATTGGAATAAAATAATGGAAAATGAATCAGAGCGGGTGTGCGGGGAGCGATTGAGATTTTCCCACTACGATCAAACAACCAACATAGAACCAAATATATACACATGCCAAAAATGTTAGTTTTCATAAGGGGACCCAACTAGGTTGACGGGACCAAGACCCATGGGATTAAAAATTCTAAGACTTAAGTCATTCTGATGGGAAATATTTTTCCTGACTTAAGAAATATTAAAGCGATGGTAAAAAAATTGATGACTGACAAACCTAAACCAAGGGGCCGGTAATTTAATGGGTTATAGTGGCATAAGATGTAACTTAAAAGACCAAGAACCGACAGTAAGGAGTTAATGAAGAATTAGAACCTTGGCAAGGATACAAGCTTAAGGGTTTTTCAAGAAGGGTCCTGGATAACATAAAACCCTAATCCCAGAGAGATAGATCTAACCCAAATTTGGTAGGATGAGAAATGGAACCAAAATAACTCCTAGGGGCTCCATCAGTGGCTCTGACTGCGGACACATCCCTCTCCCAGGCATGGTGAGATCATAGAATCTCGGGTTGAAGTAGACCAACCAAGAGAAAGAGAACCAAAAACCAAGGAACTACTCAGACTAGGTAGCAGGAACAAACCAGACACAACCAAAGAAAATAGACCTATATACAAAATGTACAAAACTTACAACGTACATGAAACATACTTAGGAGAAGTATGGCTTCAATAATTGTCCATGTACTGACAGTTCAAGAAGTTCGCCTTTCAAGGTGTGGAGGAAGTATGAGTCCTCCCCATGTGTATTTGCTACTAGATAAGGGCCTAACCATAAAGCTTCAAACATTCCATGCATACCCTTATCCCGAGCCCTTGCATTCCAGACCAGTACCATACTATTCACCTCAATTTTTTTAGGAGAAGCTCTCTTTTCATGCAATTGCTTAACTTGTAGATGCATCTTTGCATTTTTGGCATGAGCTTCTCTTCTAGTTTCATCTAATTCCACCATATTATCAATTTTTTGTTGCATATCATCACAGACATCTTCATCATATTCCTGCATAAATTTATACATCTTTAGCAAGTTGTTTTGTGGCAACCTAGCATATACACCATACACCAAACCAAATGGTGAATGACCAATAGCTTTCTTCACAGTAACCCTATATGTCCAAAGTGCTAGCTTCAACTTTGAATCCCAAGCTTTTTTTTTCTTCTCCATCACTCTTTTGATGATTTTCATCAAGCTCTTATTACTAGACTCAACTTGACCATTTCCTTGAGGATGGTAAGGTGAAGAATAAGAAATTTGTATGCCATGTTTATCACAAAAAATTATTGAACTCCTTTGATCTAAAACACAACATTACCTGAGATGATCTTTTCTAGGACTCCAAACCTAATTAGAAAATTGTTCATTAGGAAGTCCACTACCACCTTGTTGTTTTCCTTGTAGGTATTGTTTCTACCCATTTTGTGAAATAGTTAGTGGCAACAAGGATCCAAGAATATCCTCCACTATAATTTTTTGGTATCTCCCCAATGAAATCAATTCCCCATTGTTGGAAAGGGGCCTGAACAACAATAGGCCTAAGTGGCAAAATTCTTGAAAAATTCAATTTTCCTACAAATATCTAACAAGCATCACAAGTCTTAACAAAATTATGAGCATCCTTAAAAATTGTAGGCCACCAGAATCTTGCTCTTAAGACCTTATGAGCAGTGGTCTTTTCCATGTAATAATCTCCACATACTCCATTGTGCATTTTTTGCAAGAGTTCTAATGCCTTCTTTCCATCCACACATTTAAGCAATACACCATCTTTGCTTCTCCACCACATTTCATTGTCAATAATCACATACTTTATGGCATACAAATTTAGTGTTCTCTTTTCATTATTAGCCATATCTATAGGACATTGACAAGTTTGTAAATATTAAACAATCCCTTTGTACCAACCACATGTTTGCATATCACAAATAGGTGCAACATCAATAGTCTCTATGTGATTAATCTAATTCGCTTCCAAATTAGTCTCTTCCATCAGTTTAGCTAGGCCATGTCCCCTAACTAACTTGGTGATCTGGACATCAATATTAAACTCTTGGATCTTGTTGATCCATCTACATTTTCTTCCTGTAGTTTCTTGTTGAGTGAAGATATCTTTCACAACAACACTTGGTACAAAAGCTATGATAGTAGCTCCCATTAAATAAGTTTTGAAATTCTTCACAACATTGACTAGAGCATATGCTTGTTTTTCAATCACATCATACTTGACCTCTATGACCTATAAAGATTTGCTAAAGAATGCAGTGGGTTGTTCAAATCCCTCATCATTTTTCTGCAGTAAGACAACAACAATAGTATGGAAAGAAGCAAAGGAGAAGATGTGCATTGGCTTAGAGAAATCATGAGATTTCAAAATTGGAGCCTCATTAATAGCTTGTTTAATTTTCTTGAACGCTTGACTAGGCTCTTTGATCCAAACCACCTTTTATCCCTTCTTTAACATCTTTGATATAGGTCTTGTGATTTCTAAAAAGTTGGTTAAAAATATCCTCAAGAAATTTATCTGGCCAAATAATGACTAAGTTCCTTTGAAATTCCTCGGTTGAGGGATCTTATCTATGGCTGCTACCCTTTCAGGGTCAATCCTCACTCCCTCTTTGGACACAATGTGCCCCAACAATTTTCCCTCAATGACCCCAAAGGCACATTTTTTTAGATTGAATGATATCCCATATTCCAAAGCCATGATAAATACCTTCTCCAAGTGTGTGCAATGATCTTCCTGCTTCTTGGAGTAGGCATTAAAGTCATCTTGGTATATAGCTATGAATAAGTCAATAAAATCAGAAAAATATATACCCATAGCCATTTGGAAGGTGGCACCTGCATTTGTTAAACCAAATGGCATCCTCAAATATACATAGGTGCCAATGGAGTAGTTAATGCAGTCTTATACTACTCAAACTCCTTTACTTTCAATTGATTATAATTGGAAAATCCTAGAAAATCCATCCATTATTAATAGTAGCTTAGAGCTAGTTACCTTCTGTAACATGGCTTCCATGTTCGACAATGGATATTTTTCCTTCAATGATGATATATTTAGATTCCTAAATTCCACACACAACCTTATATCACCATTCTTTTTCCTAACCAGCACCATATTAGACACCCATGAGGAATGTCTGATAGGTTTTATGATGCCAATGTCCCTTAGCTTTACTAGCTCCTCTTGCATCTTTTGAGCTAAAGTAAGATTGATTGGTCTTTGCTTCTACCTGAAAGGGTTTTCATTTTCATTCAGAGGAATTTCATGCTGAAAAAATTCCTCTATATAGGCTTTCAAATCATTGTATGACCAAGAAAAGTCATGTCTATATTTTCTCAGTAAGGCAATCAACATTGCCTTAAACTTAGGTTTCATTTTCTTTCCTACATATACTTTCTTAGGGGCATTTTCAGTCCTCAAATTCACTTCCTCCAGGTCCTCTGGATGAGCAACTATTGTCTTAATATTACTTTTGTTTTGAATGTCAAAAACCATTTTAAGTGCTACAAGACCTTTGGGGATTTTGTTTGTCTTTAATTAAATGACTTCATTTCCAAATATTGCATCCTTGCCATCCACATTTTTAACAAATTCCCTGAAGTCAATCTCCTAGCCTTCATATTCATCAATACATCTCAAAAACCTCAAAATATCTTCATCATCATTAAATATTTTCCAATTGTGTACATTGTCAAGAATGGAAGGCCTTGATTGTATATCAACCTTTGAGATACCTGCAAAAGTTATAGCATATAGTTTTAATGCAATGTTAGCAAGTAAGTTTGCTACTCTGCTATGTCCTCTCTCCATCCAGTCGATTCCAAAAGCATCAAACTGCTCAATAGAATCCCATATAACATTTGTGTATTGTTTCAGTCTGCCATTCTTGCAAGCATACTTGGCTCTTACTTGGGATATCATAAGCTCAAAATCACCAATTACCATTAACTTCTTTATCCCATGATTTTCATCCAACCTCAATCCAAATAACAGTGCTTCATATTCTACTACATTATTCATGTAGACAAAAGATAAAGTGAAAGAAAACTTGTACATGTTGCCAATGGGTGAGACCAACAATATTCCTGCACTAGACCCTTCCTTGGAACTTGCACCATCAAAGTACATCTTCCATAATCCATCCTTGTCAGATAATCATGACTTCATTATCTATAGGTGTAGGGCACCTATCAGTTTCCCTTGGTACTTCTTCCACCTTAAAGTCACTGATATTAGTATCTATAAAATGATTGTATCATCTTCAAGAGCATTCTCCAGCATATGTGGCACTTTTGGATCTCTTACCATTTGAACATAATTACCATCAATAGGGAAGGTGGCATAAGACATTCCACACTACATACTACCTGCCATGGATGCACTCCATTTCCTAGATAGCATCATTCCATAATTGGGCGGGATATCTACTACCACCACACTCATTTTAAATTCTTTATCTAGATAAGATGCTAGTCTATAAGGAAGTTCATTTATCACACCAATAACAGGGATTTCTCTTAAATCTATAGCATACCACTTACCATGAGTGCTATCAACTTTCAATCCCAATGCCTCCATGATTTTGGATGGCATGATATTATTAGATGCTCTAGAATCAATGATAATTTTTTTCAAAAAAATTCCCTCAACAATTAGCATGATGAAAAATGGGTCTATCTTTCTAGGGCAAGCTATTACTAAATTCCCTAGAAAGATATGAGGGATCTTAGTGATTAATCCCTCAACTTATTTATCTTTCTTATCTTTTTCAATCACTTTGGGTGGAGTGGACACCACTAATTTAGTAGAGGCTATAGTAGCACCATTGATAAGGGCTACTGCCTTTTGTTTGTGTTCATCTATTCTCATCATTTCAAGTAGAGGAGAAGATACTTTTACTTGGCTAAGTAATTGAAACATTTCAACAAGGGTGTACTTAGGTAATTCTATCAGGAGCATACCTTGTTCTATGCTACTTTCCTTCTGTTGATTTTTTGTTGTCTCAGCTTTGGATTTGGCATCTTTTCTCTCAGCTTCATGATTCTGCTTCTGTGCCTTTGTCTTAACAATAGGGGATTTGAGCTCTACATCTATTTTTCATTTCTCAGTCTTCTTATCCAAAATCTTATCTCCCCTACTTTCCTTAGCTTTGACTACTTATTTTCCATCAAACTTTTCCTCTCTTTTTTTAGCATTTTTCTCCTAGATGAAAAGGCTAGTGGGACTACCTTGTTCACCCCCAACTGTTCTATTCCTTAGGTGATGTGAGCTTCTAGCTTAGGCAGCCAAATCCATAGTATACCTCACCATCTCTTCATCTGAACGTCTTCTCAGGGACACACCATCCTCAATTTCTTCCAAATTGTATACTTCAGTGTCACTGTCAGTATCCTCATCAGAGAGAACTTGTTGGTGATATGTACTGGCAATCTGCCTTTGGTCATCTACATCCATTGCATGAGACTCTATATCAGATGAGCATCCACTGCCAGTGAAGTCAGAACAATCCATAATCATATTTATATCAATATCATCCTCATTTGACTGATCACATTTTTTAGGTACATCTTCCACCTTAACCATCTGAGGAACTACAAATTTCTAAGGAGAATGTGAAATTTGGTAAACCATGCACCAAGGGGATTCATTAGCAAAATATAGGGAATTATTCTATAGAGGATCTAGAGGAACCTTATTTTGAACATTCCTTTGATTGTTGGGGATAGGTTTCCCATTGTGCCAGTTTGTATTATAGGGATGATCCTACAACCAAGGAGGCCTTTCATTCTTATGATAATTGTTTGACTGAACCTTGTATTTCCTTTCAATTTTTTTATTCATATTCTTCATGAAATTATCAATCTCATCTTCAAGAGTGTCTCCTTTAGCACCAAAAGTTTTATCCTCCTTTTTTGGATTTCTAAGAATCTTTGCATCATCTCTTCACCCAATTTTTCCAGTTACTCTACTAATATTATCAATATGGATATATATCTTGTAAGCCTCTCTCAATGTCTGAGGATTCATATCAAGTAAGTGGTAACTCATTTTTGCATCAAAGGCATTGCATTAGTTTACCAAGAACACATGGTCATTCAATTGTAGATGTGGAGGCAATCTTTTCATAGCCTATTGGAACCTTGTATTAAATTCAGTGACAGACTCATTAGACCCTTTAGCAATGTTATTGAATTGATTCAACAAATACCTTAAATCTATCTTATCACCATATTGCTCTCTAAATATCCTTTTAAATTCTTCCCAAGAGCTGATACTTTCAGTAGGAAAACTCTGATACCATTCCCTGGCATCCTCAGTCAAGGACTGCATGAATAATTTCATCATGACATCATCTACTTCTACCTCAAAGTCATCCATAATGTTGGAAAAGGCTTTGAGCTGATCTTCACCACACAACATTATTCCTAGCAAATCTGACTAAAGTAGGCCTAAAATCTTCAGGAAATGGGTTAGGATAGCCGGGTATTCCAGTGAAACACAACTATTCATACCTTTCTACTTGCAGTGGTATTCTAGTGTTTCTATCAGTACGAGCATTTCTATTTTCATCATCCTTTTGGTTGTCAGATTGATTTTTATCCTTACCCTTTCCACTTTCATCATCACCACCACCTCCCTTTTTTTTCTCCTCATCATCTTCAGGATATAAGTTCTTGTTTCTATTATTTCCTCCACCTCCTCCACCTTGATCTCCACCACCACCTCTACTAGTAGTGTGTACCACAAACTTCTTATTTTGGGATTCACCATTATTATGTCCAGAGCTCAAAGCCTCTAGAGTTGGTGTGGAGATTTTCAGAAAAGCAATCTTCCTAGCTATTTCTACATTGGCAGCTTCTATTTCAGCTTTCCTCAGCTCTTTTTGCAGTTTGTCATTTTCCAACTGTAATTTCAAGATCTCAAGATTTGGGGGTGTAGTGGATGGAGTAGGATGAATTTTAACATTATTGATGGGGTTTTTAACAGATGAAGTATGGGTATTTGTGTCAATGTTGGTATTGAAAGTATTAAAGGTAGTCTTCTTCATCTGATCAATGGGTTTCTTCCCATGATATATAAATGATGATTTATTAGTAGCAATAGAAGGATCTGAGGCTCTGGTAGTTGCAATAGATGTTGTATAGGTATTAGCATCAAAGGCTCCCATCTAGACTATTACTTTAGGAATTTTAGGGGTAATCTCAGCGGTCAACTTGGAGACATTTTCAATGAAGGATTTCCACCTAGCAACATCTTCTCTATTTTTTATTTTCAAGCATCTCTCTCAAGTTTCTTAGCTCTAATCCTATCTTCCTTCTCCTTCAACTCCTTCAATATATTCTCTTCTTCTTTCTTAAGCCTAATTTCTTCCTCTTCTAAGTCTTGCATGTCTTTGTTTATGTCTTCTTCATTTTCTAAGATATTTCTAGCCTCACTAGGCATAGGAGTATAATAGGCTTGATCAACTGGGTCTTCCTCAAGGGAAATATTCACTTCTAAATTAGGAGATTCACCCCTTGGGATTGAAATTTTTTCTGTTAAAAATAGATCCAACACTAGGGGTTAGAGGTTGTGAGAACTTGTTTTTATCCCAAAATTCCCACCTATCATCCTCTCTTGAAACATCAAATTCATTGTCAAATACTTGCTCAATAGGAAAAATTCCTTGATCTGCATTAGGCTCTTCAACTTCTTGTGCTTCTCCCTAGATATTTTCATTATCTACCTCATTATTAAAAGTAGGAGATGAATTAGCAAGGGATTCAACATACTTACTTGAATTGGCACGCTTCTTAATCCAGGTAGGTTGCTTATCTTTTGCAGGCTCAGATTCCAGCTTCTGCTCAGGATGCTTCTTTGTGTAGCTCCTGGTCTTCTTCATGGTGTCAAATGTATCAAAATCCTTCTTCTCAAGTTCTCTTTGATAGTTTATCTTTTCACTGGTATAAGATACTTTAGAGTCACCACCCAAAATGTTGGGAAATAGAAATTGATTGTACTTTGACTTGGTACTTATAATTTTAGAAAAGAATCTAAACATAACCTGACAAAAAGTGATAGAATTAACCAGGACTTGATGCATAACACTGGATGTGGCTTATGTACTACAAATTTGAACCAATTATCTTTCAATAACAAATAATAATTTAATACTCAACTCTAACTAAACCAAATCTAAACTAGAGACTTTGGAATTAGCAATTCCCCAACAGAGTCGCTAATTTCTTGCTTGTTTATTAAGAACCAATCCATTCTTCAAAATTACCTATGGATTTTTCCATTTCCAATATTTAGTAATCTAAAGGGATTGTCCAATGAATGAGTAAAAGCTGCAAAAATTTTACTCCTGTAGTTTGCACTCTGTGAAACCCGGGAGGGTGATCCCATAATGTATATTCAAGAACTTGTGCAATAAATATTTCAAATATATCATAAAAAATAGATAATTCTCACATAACCACTCAACAATGTAATTCCTTGAAAAGGTTGGCAACTCCTTTAGCAATACACTACACTTGGAGCATGAGAATAGTGAAACTCAATGTAACTACAATGGCAATTCATTTGAAAGGTTTGTAAATAAAGAGTGATTTGTTGATAAATTAACCTAGAAACTAAATTATGAATACCCTACCTAAACCAGTGCTTTATCCTAAACATAGATTCAATATTAACCTATGCAACCAAATAATAATTCAACACATAACAACATATAAGCTTCAAAAACACTGTATTACAACACTTCCTCATTACATTCCTGACTACCACTTCTTAAATATATCCTAATACTTAATTCATATGAGCTAACAATCTCACTCAAGCATTTACATTAATTCATTGAACTAACAAGCAAGAATGAAATTATACATCCACTGAGAAGCAATGTAGAAAAACAAAAAATCCTTGATTATATTTATTCATAACTCATAGAACAAGTACAAAGGAGAGAAAATGGCCATGAAATTATCACCATTTTGTATTGTATTTTGCTATTGTGTTATCAATATTACATATGCTACTATAGACTCACAACCTAAGATAAAACTAAAAATATGCTCGCTATTCTTTCTAAAATTCACTATTTCAATTGCAATACAACAAACCCCCACTTTCTGGCCTTGAATTCTTTCTTATAGAAATGAAGGAGCAAAACAAGCCTTGGGCAAGAAAGTACACATGTCATTACCCTATTGGACTAGTACAACAAATATTCCCCATTCAGTTATCCTTATGTTCCTAGGTGGTGGGAAAAATGTATAAGACAAAAGTAATCTTCATTCGTTGTTGGAGATTTGATCCCACCTTTCAAAAGGCATCTTTGAGCAGTTTCCTCAAAAATTGTGCCAAGGCACACAAAGTGAAAATGAAAAAAAACATGAAAGAAAAAAAAAGAAAGGACAAAGAATATGTCCACATCTACAGACCTGTCATCAATTCAAATTGAAGAAAATGCACTATATTTTCCTATACTTTAGCAAAATCCTAATCTATACTAAATCTAGGCTATGCAGTGCACTGCCACCTATTCATTACTCATCATGGTTGTATAATTCAAAATCAAAATTTTCAAATCATCACCCCACCATTTCATACCAATCCACTAGCTCGTCCAATTATTTGTCTCTCCATGCCAGGAATTCCTCTTCAGTAGGCTAGTTGAAATTCATGACCTCATCATCCTTTTCTCTATAAGCCGAATACTTGATAACAATTTGATTGGCCTCTATATCAAATTCTAACAAGACAATCTCTGCATGAGACAACATATCCATATTTATTTTTAGTGTACCCATATCATATTTTTGAAAAATTGAAACTACCTGCTCTGAAATGATTTTATTAGTTTCATCTCTCCACTCCTGTAGGATTTTTATGCTACCATCATCCCTTAGAATGGATGGGAGGAGACCATGATGTGATTCATGAAATGAATTCACCAATTCCCTTATTTTGACTTCTAAAGGCTCAATGTTTCCCATGTACCCCTCAATTTTACGTACAAGAGCAATAGTGGGCTTAACCTTTTCATGGGGGTTAGCCTCCCATTTAGCTCTAATTAACTTCAATATTAATTCCTCAATCTTAGGGATCCATGCTTCCATAAGTGGAATAGCTCTTTCCTGTCATTATTAAAATTATTTATAGTAGCCACAATGGAGAAATAGTTATCATGAATGTTATTCAATCTATTATTTACCCCTCTGTTTAGATGATCCAAGACTATGGTGATAATCTTTATATTGCTCATAAAGGTTTCATTATCATGATTTTCACATTTCTCTTTATACTCTTCTAATTTCCTGAGCAAATCCTCCTTGCTGACATCTTCCTTAGCTTGTGGCACCTCTGATATGCTAGGGTCTATCATTGAAATTGGTACACTTCCCATGTTGTATGACAAAATTTCCCATGAGGAACTTGCTTCAAGGGTCTACTCAAGGGGTGAAGCTTCTTGTGAAGTGGTAGGGGAGTTAATACAAGTTTTCTCATGCTTTCCTGATTGCAAATTTTGTACCTTTTCTTCTAATAATGCTAATTTTGTCTACAACTACATTTTTGGTTGTTCAATCTTTCCATAGTCAACTAGAAAATTATTTTACTCTATCCTAAACTTTTCCTTTTCTGTAGTCACTGATTCCACTTGTCTCTTGTGAACTGGGAAACATGTACTGACATAATTTCTTCCTCTAGAGTTGATGTTTTTGACACCCTTTTTATTATTAGGCCTCCACTGTAGTTTGGTACAGGTTTTGCAATATTAGGTTTCCTTGTACTTGGAGCCAAGGAACAAATAGCTAATGCATCCCACTACTCATTGAAAGTAGATCCTTGTAGTGCAATTTTAGCCTCCTCTTCTGAATTGTAAAGAGGTCTATCACATTTCTTTATTTTATCAAAAGCTATTGCAGAGGCCAAGTTCCATTCCAGTAACAATAAGATACCACTATTTCTTACCAATCCTCTTCCCTCATTTGTAGTCATCTTCTAAAATTTATCTCTCATGTCATTTAAGACTCTTGTTTGAATAGTGGCATCAGACAACTCTAGATGAAGACTTCTTTCCTTAGCTAGATTGTTGACATACTCATCCCTCTTGGCCTTGTAACCAAATTCCATGAAAGCTTGAGATTTCACAAATGCTTCATCATCCATAAACTTTGTGCATGCTTCCATTTTGATATCATCTTTTCCATTAAGCCCAGTGAGTTCAACCTTACTCAACCTCAAATTTAATTGTTGTGCCACCATCATTTCTGGTATAGAGGGTTTTTCTTCTTGCATTCTTGTTTTGGTATCCAAATGTCATCATCAGACTCATCCTCAACATAATCCACCAAACCAGTTGTTTCAACCTTTTGTTTCTTTAATGGTGGATCCTTTGGCAGTGATGCATGCAGTGGTGGAGCATCAACATCCACAATTTTAAGCCCTGTTAGGCATGGAGGAGATGGTGGTGGTATCCGTGGCATAGGAGAAAGAGGCCTTTGCTCCTCTTATTGGGAGAGAGCAGTAATTGCATCATTTTTCTTTGGCTTACTTTTTCTCCTTATAAAGATCTTTATTTTTGGTTCCTCAGGGGCCTGAGATGTAGATTTCTCTTCCATATCAAGAATTTCTCCCCCACCCTGGTCTTCTTCAAAAGGGGATTTTCCCTTATCTTGAATCATCCCTTCACTTTCAAGGTATCCCACTATTGTCTCAAAATTTTGGGATTCATGTTCCACCTTTTGCATTACATTTTCAATCTTTGGAAGAGCAATGAAGTCAGGTCTTTTCGCTTTTATCTTTCTTTGAATTTTATTGAAAGAAATCCATCTTTCTTTTCTTCTTTCTTGTTCCAAAAGATCAAACACATTTCTTATCACATCCTCCAGGAATTGGAATATGTGCACAAATTTGTAACTCTTGTTTCTTTCCTTCAACAAGGCCATGAAACCTTTGGGATAATACCTACTCCTCTCTACTGTTCTATGCATGTGGAAGGCTTTGAGTATATCAAGTATCTTATTTCAACCTCCCTTTTTAATTACAAAATCATACAAGCATGTGTATGAAGGAAAAAAATTTCCTTTCCCTTGATTCAACAAATGTTCATTTTCCACACTTCCCAATTACCATATTACTTCAAGAAAACCAATTACCTCTGGCACACATTTTGGTAGGAGGTGAGGTGAAATAGTGGAACCATACACTCTTAAAATAGTGTAAGTGGGATATGGGATAACATCTCCCTAATTGTGATCAAATCCCAACTTAGGCTTTCTTTCCTTGGGACTTAAGAAGTCATATAGGGCCTTGGGAATTCTAGGTACATTCATAACCAGGGGTCTCTTTAATTCTAAAGCAAACAAGTTTTGAAATGTCACATAGTCATACATCATGTCATCCTTATCAAGGACAATAGTCCAACATTGAATAGGCAGCTCCAAGGTACCCTCCATCTTATACAGTCATATTCTACCCAAAGTAAGATTCACCTTTGAACAGAAACATGTGCATTAACAATAAGTACTAGCTAAACCTTACTCCATCTGCACCTTTCTTCAATCTTATAAAACCCTCATGAATTGTTTCTGCAAGAAACCCTACATAGTCATATATTGTGCAATATTGGGGGTGTTGAATGTGGGCTACCATATGCATCCATGCCATAGGCATTCCCGTGATAGGATCATAACCAATTATCTAGAAAATGGAGTAAAAATTTATTTGAAAGTAGGGAACAAAATAACAAACAAGAAAAGGCTCCTTATCAAATGGTCCCAATGTAATCCTTCGGCCCCTAATTTTTTCTAAATACCTTTTCAATATGTGGACTCTAAATGCAATCTGAGTCCTATCATATTCCACCCTAAGAATGTTTTCATCAATTTTAGGAATTTCATCACTCCATTTGGTGAGTGTGAAGACACGAGAAATTTCATCCCTAGTAATTTAACCATTTCCTTCTCATCATATGCCCTTACAGTCCTTGTAACTAGATCATAATTGGTGGCTACTGCTTTAAGAAAATCAACATCCATATAGACATTTGGTATAGTCAACTTCCCTAGGTCACAATTCCAAGGGTTATCAACTAGAATACCCATGTTTCTATTTTTGTACCAACCGTAGAATATTTCCATCCAGTGCAAGGTAATCTTGCATCCCTAATAGAACTATTTTTGTCAATCAAGCCCTCAACTACTTGCGGACCTCAGAGAAGTAGTTGACCCTTAGATTTTTCACTAGTTGATGGTGCCAGCTGGTCAGTAAGGTCTTTACTCAAATGTATTTTGGGAAAAAAGTCTTCCCCTTTATACAAAGATGCTTTTGATTTTTCTTTGGGATCCATGATGCAAAATTATTACAAAGTAGGGTTTCTGGTTTCTTGGGACAATACTTACAACTCAGATAAGAGTTCGACAAGTATTATAACAATGTAGGATCAACAAATTCTTTTTAATGACACCAAACCTTAAAATGCAGAACCAAGAAAACCCTAATTGATTCAAAGGCTTGGAGACCACAATTTATTAATAATTTTGATGGGGGGGAAATAATTTACTTACTAGTTTTTCGCAGGTTGATAACCCTAGCATCGATGTCAAACAAACCTAGAATTTGTAGCATGAGCTCTTCAACTATGTAGCATATTTTTCACAATGATCAATTATATTTTAAGATAGGTTTTAATCGCTATGCAACCTCTTGCTTTGGTATCTTGATGTACTTTCCGCTATTAAGTCTCACTCACCCGAACCAAAATGACTCACTTTCCTTCAAACTAAAATTTGAATGTTAGCCTTTGATTGCACAGGTGTGTTAGTTGATGGACGATCTAGATTTAGTTAGCCTAATTTGAAAAATGATTGTATGTAGCCACATTATTTATCAAATAACAATAAGCCATGTGGAGCCACTTCTTGATGATCTGTGGGCTCCACCATTTCTTTGTTGTTGCAGCCAAAACCCGCGTGTCCTCTTCCCCTCACCCCTGTGAGTCTTATGTGTGTAACTTTCATCAATGGGGAGACAGGGAAGCTCTGAGATTAAATCTCACAACTTTGATATACTCACCTTAATCCAAGACCAATTTTCTGTGGCCTTATTCTTCTGACATAATCAGCAGTCCAGATTAGAGGATCTCAGATGTCATTAAAAACTATGCCATATATATCCCTTTAGTAGCGGACACCTTATTATCCATGCCCCATGCTGAAATATTTGTTTAACATCTACCATTACTCCAATGTCTTCCATGCCCTCTAGGTTATTCCACGTTCCAATTAACCACCTCCCTGTTGAGAACCAGGAAGTAGGGGTGGGACCCTCACGGGATAGGGGGGAGTAGTCAAGATTGACCCACTTCACCTGATATCAACCATAGATTCTAGCTCCATAGAAACATTTACTATCATCCAAGCCAAGTGGGCCCCTCCAAAAGGCAACAAGTGTCAATTCACTCGCTAGCCCATCACATTTTTTAAATACAAAAAAAAACTGGACAAGGTCAAGGGGAGCAGCCGAGATGAAACCACATCATCCAACAACCATTGTCAATGTCATTTCAATATCTCTAGTAGATCATTCAAAGGAATGTGGGCTCGCCAGTATAGAAGACACATGGCTTGTGACCGCTAGCCCATTGGAATAAAATAATGGAAAATGAATCAGAGCATGAATGCAGGAAGTGATCGATATTTTCCTACTATGATCAAATGGCCAACATAGAACCAAATATTTTCTCATGCCAAAAACATTAGTTTTAAGAAGGGGACCCGACTAGGCTGATGGGACAAAGACCCATGGGATTAAAAATTCCAAGACTTAAGTCATTATGATGGGAAATATTTTTCCTGACTTAAGAAATATTAAAGTGATGGTAAAAATGTTGATAACCAAAAAACCTAAACCAAGGGGCCGATAATTTCATGGGTTCCGATGGCATAAGATGTAACTTAAAAGAAAGGGAGCCGACAGTAAGGAGTCAACCAAGAATTAGAACCTTGGAAAGGATACAAGCTTAAGGGTTTTTCAAGAAGGGTCCCAGATAACATAAAACCCTAAAACAATGATGGTAGACAAAACCCTAAGCCCATAGATATAGATCTAACCCAAATTTTGCAAGATGAGAAATGGAACCAAAATAATGCTTAGGGGTTCCATCACATGTATTTTATTTATTATTGATAAAACACTTAAGTTTAATATTTTATATATAGTAAAATATTTACAACTATCAAACACAAGGGAGGGGCCTTACATAGTCCACCTGTAGTGAAAATTTCTATAATATTCTAAATTTGGATATAATCTATTATGAGCTAACCCTCACCACAATTTTTTCCATTTTGGGTTTTTCATGTAAAAATCTTGGTGTTCATGTGTTATGTGATTTTGTGGATGTTCCATGCTTTCATTCATTATTATAGTTGAATATGTTTTGGTAATTGGATTGATAATGTCTAAATGGTTTAAAGAAATACTGATTCACAATTGGTATTCAACAATTGGTATTAGAGCTTGGATCCCTAGAAGGAGCTTGACTACTTTGGGAAGATCTTGGAGATTAAACACATGGCTGATAGAAAGTTTCCTATTCCTCTAGAAGAGATTATTGCTATTGAATACATAAAATGAGATTACATGATTGACAAAGAACTCAAAGTTTCTCTTGAAGATCTTAACAAAGTTAAAGATGAAAATAGAGATCTAAAGGAAAATATTAAAGAGGAAAATGAGTGTATCAAAAAACTAAGAGATTAGATAAAAAAGTTTAGAGAAAGGAATAAGGAAGTCAATGAACAACTGAAGCAAGCAAATGAAGATCTCACTAGACTAAAATTACAAGTGGAAGAAAATAAAAGAATTGAGGAATGTTTAAATTCAATGGTGGAAAGAAAATCTAATGAATACATGAGGCTTGAACAAGAAGTGGTATATCTGAGATTAGATCTAGAGAAAGCAATAATTCATGAAGAAAAATTCAATAAAAGTTCTACAATGCTTGATGAGTTGATTGCAGGTCAAAAAGAATCTAAAGACGAAGGTGGTTTGGGACTTGAAAAAGGAGAGATCTCAAAAGTAGCTCAGACATCTAATGTAGGAAAGAATATCAATGAACCAAAAAATATTGAAGACAAGAAGAATAATGGAAATTTTCAGAATCAAAGAAAAAAAACTAGAAGACCCCTTATCTAATAACCGAATGCTCAAAGGTACCCATCTTTCAATGGTATTCATTACTCTTGAAACAAATATGGACATAAAGCAATGGAATGTAGAAGCAAAATGAATCAAAATTTTCCATCCTTTACTGGTTAATGTTTTACATGAAAAAGATTTGGACATAGATCAAATGAATGCAAAAGTCAAATGATGAATGGATATAACAATGGTAGAACAATTCAATCCTTCAATGGTTACTATTATGCATGCTATGGATCTGGACATAAAGCTAATCAATGCAAATCCACAATGAATGGAAGGAATAATGCTCAAAGAAATATCATATGCAATAACTCTAGTAGGCTTGGACATATTGCTAAATTTTGTAGAAGTAGAAACACAAGGAAGGATGATCTGGTAGAGAAGAATGAACAAGTCAAAGAGATTGATCCGGTTGAAGTAAAGAAGGAAATGGAAAAGATATGGAGAAATAAAGACGAGATTCGGGATAAGGGAGAATCTATACCACCCTTTGATGTAGATGTTTCCTCTGCTAACTAATCCTAGAGCTATGGCTTAGGGGGAAACTTTAATGGATATCTTATATCCCCCAATAGAAAATAGGTGTTGGAGCCATAAAATGAAGATATGTCATAAAAAATGTAATGCTTAATTTTTTGAAGAAAATTGCAGAAGGAAATATGCTAATGTGGAGATTTATGGAGCTCAGGAAGTTGACTATGCATACAATTATTTTGGTTTGTAAACTTTATGGTTAGAAGCATTTATTGCATAATTAGGTCAAATTAGAGAATTAAAAGTGTATTTGATAAGGTAAATTCATTTTATTAAAGGCATTCAAAGGAGAATAAGAGTAGTAAGAAGTGAATTTGAAGAGTCCAAAGCATCTCCAAGTTTCAAAATATCAAAACCCTACTTTGTTGTGCAAAGAAAAAGGTATTCAAAAATCCTTACATATTCTAGTTTTCTAGAAGTATTATTTGAAAGCAATTTGAATGCAATGGTGACACCAGAAGTTGTAAATGTCTCACATAGACTGCAACCTAAATTTAAAAGATATTCCTACAAATCCTTAGAAGATGATCCCTTAGGTGCATTTTCACACATACCCTATGGGGTTTTGCCAACTAAGGACATTAGGGAATACATTCATGGAAATATGGATGAACACTACTCTAAAAAATTATTGAATTTATGGGTAGATAGGTTAGTTGGGAATGATTACACTTTAAAACTAGAGTACAAAGTCCTAACTGAGAAAAAAATAGATATATGGCAATGGTTTCCAAAATTTAGCTATGAAAAGAAGTGCATTAGAATGGTTTTTAGTAGAATTAATGATCAATTTATGTGGATTGATGGCCCACACATGATTACTATTGATGATTTTTTTAGCACTACAACAACTCAGACAGAATACAAGTATCCCATCTCTCTTGAAAGGTAAATTTATATCAGCAAGCCTCAAGAAACAACCCCAAGGTCTCTATTGTCAGGTCTTGACAATGCACAAACAACTCAATGAAAATGTGACATGCTAGTAATTACTAGGAGCCTTACAAATTAACTATGCTAAAATATTCAAACTCATAAAATGTAATAATAGTGGTGATGCTTTGTGAATCTTGCTCTAAGAATAATTTCAAATAAATGGAAAAAGATAAGGGTTTAGAGAGATATCTTAAATCCAAAACCTAAGATCAATTATGTAAAAAATAAAGCATTCAAGATGGACCAATCTTCCAAAACCAATCCTTGTTTAACCAAGATCAAATCCATATTATCACAAAGACAGTGCAATCTCCAATGGTATTAAATATTTTCAGATTGTAAATATGCAAAAATTCACATAAAAGCATGAAATGTTAAACATTCACAATTGAGCTTGAGTGCAACATAGAGTAGGCCCAAGCTAAATTTACACAGTAATCCACGATCAACATATCAATAAAAGTATGGACTAAAGATTCCTCAACACCTTAAACACTTTATCAAAAACATAAATGAACTGCAACTAGCTATAAGATTAACCATGAAATCACTTACCCAAAAGAACTTATGATAGATTAGAACCACAAGAACCATGCATAGAAGAAACAACACAAAGAAGAGCACCAAAAGCAAATGTATTCACTTGTATTCACTTCACTAAAAACATGCAACAATTCAAGTATCTCAAGCTCAGTAATGTATCAACTACAACTAACAACAACAACCCCCACAAATGAGGAAGAGGCCTCAATATAAAGAACTTATCATGATAGGTTGGCCTAGAAGATAAAATAAATTGGGCTTTACATTAGATCAGAAAGATAGGTTGGTCTTATCATTTTTCAAACCTCCTAATTTAATTTTACAATAAAATATTAGAAAGTCAGCCTTAAAGACATTTTAGAATTAAATAAAAGGTACTGGCACAAAAATCTAAGCCTAGCCAACTTGTGTTCCTAATAAAACTCGATGTAGTATACATGTTGCCCAACGGAATCAAGTTGGCTTGTCCTTATCTTCTTTTCCTTTATCCCCCTCCTTTCTAGAGAGTTCTTTGACTTTGTAAAGCACACTATCATGGTCGGCTTGATTTGGAACTGAGATAAACTTTATTCTTAATTCAATTATTTTAAATTCTTCTCCATATTTGATTAAAGTTTTCTCCCATTCTATTTGTAGCCCTTGATATCTATCCAAGCTAGAGATATAAGTAGTTGCATCCTCAAGTTGATCTTTGATAACTGGCCCTTTCTCAACTAGAGAGTATGCCTCATGTGACCACGTTTTTAGTTGATCTACATTTAAATTCTTTCTCCCAAATTTATTCCTACCTATGACAATTTCCAAAAATGCAACACAACTATCAAATATCTCCTTCACTTTGGTCTGGATCTTTCATATTTCCTTAAGTGCTTTCATCATGAGCTCTCTCCTAAAATTCAATGCCTCTGTCCATTACATTGTCTTACTTATATCTTCTATTGTGAGAAAATTCTTCTTGATCAACTCTTCCTTGGGAATTTCTATAATTTTTTTCAACTCAATAATGGTATCATCATCTGCCTTTTGACAATCTATTGTGAGTTAAGATATTTCTTCAAGAAATGATATGGCCTTCTCGTATGTGTGCAATATCTTCTCAATCATTGCATCCCCTCTCTTTCTTACATTGTCAAGCCATTCTTTGGTAACTTGCAAGGATGTTCTCATCTTCTCAATTTCAGAAATAACATCCTTAGACAATAATCCTTTTAAAAATGAGGTTCCCTCACCAGATTGAGTTTGCAAAGGCTTGATCTAATGTTTCACATATTTTTGTTCATCCCTCAACTATTCTTGCAAATTATCCTTGGCCTTTGTTTCATTATCCAACCTCTGGAGGATAACCTGCATAGACTCTTGCAAATCTTCTTTCTCTTGCTCTTTTGTAGAGGGACCTAAGATAATGGTTCCCACCTTACAATCTGATGTTCTAACCTCATCCTTGTACTTTCCACTTACATGGGTAGAAATGTGGATAACTCTATTATTTGATTTATCCCAGGTCCATTTGGACACTATTATAGTTTTCTTTCTCTCTTTAGGCTAACCCCAACTTGCTAGAAACTTACCCCAATTTGGAGTTTCTTCCTCTACAATGATTGGATTTTTCTTTAATCTTTTCTCCAACCAATCTGGGGTAGTTGATTGCTCCAATTCTTCATCTTCCTGAGAAACATTATGTTCTTGTTGATCCTTGGAGGGATTTTCTTCAATATCATCTAGATTTTCATCAATATTATCTTGATTTTGTTGTCCCTCACCTTTACCTTCAGTATTGGATACATCCACATGTTCTTTCACAGGGGATTGGGAAGGAACTTCCTTGTTTCCCTTTAATGTTTCTTCTTTTATTTTCACTTCTAGAATAGTCTCTTCCAATTTCCTCCTGAAATCATTCAATTCTCCACTCTTAGGTGTGGGGAAATCTTCATCTTCCTCTTCTTCTTTAGGGTTTCTAGAGACATTCTCTTCTTCATTAACAACTTCTTCATGCACTGGCATATTTTGAATAGGAGAGGTGGGTGAAGTATTATTTCTTGTAACTATTCTCTTTGCTTCCTCTTGAGCTTCATTAGTAGGTACCTCTTCAACATTTTCTTCATGCTCATCCACTACATCCTCCACATTCTTTGTAGGAAGAGTTTTTTGCTTTGGAGAAATTATTCTAAAATACACCTATTTCCTTCCCCTGGAGCTTTCCATATCAATGACCTTGGCTTGAGAAATGTCCTCTACACTAACCTTTTCCTTCTTGTATTTAGCCATCTTTTGACCCTCAATAACAAGTCTTCTTTTCTTGGAAGTTTGGTCTTCTTCAGTTCCTTCTTCAATAATTTCCTTTGATGGCCTACTTACCTTAGCAATAGGCTACCTCTTAGGTTCTTTACCTTTGGACTGGCTCCTAGTTCTTCTTTTTATTACATACCATGCTTGTTCTGTATCTTCCTCTTCATGGGGCTCAATAGTATAATCTTGAGTATTTCCTATTTCCTCTTCTTAATGGGACTCTAGATCCCCCATCAGGTCATAAGTGAACTTGGTACATGTTGCCTCTAATTCCAAAGTCTTATGCTTCACCCACAATTTAGAATATTTCAATATAGGAGTAGTGAGTTGATTCAAGTCAACTTTCTCATCCTATGACCAATTCATAGTAGGGAGTGGCCTTCCCTTTAGACAATGTTTGGGTGAATTCTATTGCAATGTCTTCATCAAAACCATCCAGCTTTAGGAAGTAGTCTAACCACTCGTAGTTTCTGAATTCGGCCAAGTAGGGTGCATCTTGTAGTAATACATCGTGCATCATGGGTTCATTTCGAATTAACCCACCTCCCATTGTCTGCAATCAAAGAATCACTCCATGGTTTCCTTCCTGCAATACTTGCTAAATTTTCAATGCCAATGTCGACTAAATTTTTCCTTTTGTTTTCAACTTGAGATTATGATAGGGTCAATAATGGCAAGGAAGGAGTAATAAACGAAAGCGATGATGGAGAGAAATGGCAGTGACAGTTGGTGTCACCTCACACATGTGATCTGTCCTCTCACTCAGATTTCAAATTGGCTCAATTTAAATTTTGCTGACGTAGACTAGCATGGATTGACACATGGAAAAATTATTCACATCTTTTTCCTCCCCCCCAACCTAAATTTGGGCATGTTTCCTCACATGGATGATGATTTGACAGGGGTAGGGAATAATGGCATGCGATGATGAATGTCCATATTAATGTACAACAATTAAATGAATGCACTAAAGACAATTAAGATATAGCAATTAATGCACACATACCTAAATGTGTGGAGGATTCATTGCAAATATTGTGGAGAAAGTACCACTCACCTTTTTAGGAAATAAGTTGAGCGATTAATGAGAATGAGGCAGAATGAAGTGGAGTGGAATGAAGTGAATTGATGGAAGAGAGAGAGAGGTGGAGATGGATGGGAGGACAGGTGGACGGGTGAAGAAGTGGACTCCCATAGAAGTGGAAGTCTTTATTATGACAAGTATGTACCTTAATTAGCCAAAAGGAGGGACACTAGGTCCACTTCCTTTGGCTGCAGGAAGCTTAGGTGCTACATGCTAAGTGAATTGCTACAGGAACTCTTCCTTGGAAGTTGGCTTGTTATACAATCTGAGGCGATGACCATTAACAAGCAGCTTAAATCTGACTGGGTCAATAGTAGTGAGTTGTACAACACCATTAGGAAAGACCTCAACAATCTCATATGGTCCTAGCCACCTTGTCTACAATTTTCCTACATTGTCCTGATACCTTGAGTCATAGAGCAGGACCCAATCTCCTAGTTGGAATTTTTTGTCCCCAATGAATTTGTCATGTCACTTGATTCTCTAATTTTGCACTACCTCTATGTGATGCAAGGCTGCTCTCCTCATCTCATCCAAAGTATTCAACTACATGATACTTTCTCTTTGTGCCTCAAAGATATCCATCCCTAGATCTACTATAGTCCTAAGAGTTTTATGTTCAAATTTAATGGGCATCATGGTTGTCTTTCCATACAGCAACTCAAATGGAGTGAAGCATGTAGTTGTTTTCCAGGTAGTTCTGTAGGCCCAAACAACTTCTAGTAACCTGTTTTCCCAATCCTTTCTTTGGATAGCTACTGTTTTGGTCAGAATAGCTTCGATTTCTCTGTTGGTCACCTCAACTTGGCCATTGGCTTGGGGGTGATAAGTAGTAGACTTCATGTGTCTTATGTTGTACTCATTGACTAGTGCTATAATAAGGGTTGATGTAATTTGAGCCCCTTGATCAATTACTATCTCTCAAAACTCCATATCTTTTGAAAATCTCCTCATTAAGAAATTATATAACCTTTTTATCTCTTGCATGTTTCATGGCCTTAACTTCTACCCACTTTGTTACATAATTAGTGCATACCAGGATATAAGACTTACCATTTGATGGAGGGTCAATGGGTCCTATAAAATCCAATCCCCACTTGTCAAAGGGAGTGATTACTACCTAAGGGTAAAGTGGCATCTCATTAGATTTGTTTGGCCTACCCATTCTTTGGCATTTATCATATTTTATTGTATACCTTCTTGCATCCTTGTGGAGTGTTGGCCGGTAATATCCTATGTTCAAAATATTCATTGTTGTCCTCTTGGCTACAAAATGTCCTCCACATGGTTCATTGTGAAATGCATACAAAATTTCATATGTTTCATCTTTTCTCACACATCTCCTCATGACATGGTCTGGTCCAGTATAAAACAAATATCTAGCAATCCATGAGAAAGGAAACAATTTTTCAATGAGTTCCCTTCTCTCTTTTGGAGAGAAGTGAGGAGGAACTCTACCTATGACCAAATAATTAGCTATGTCAGCATACCAGGGTGTTTGCACACTAATGGAGAATAGATGCTCATTAGGAAAAGAGTCATCTATGGCTTGATTATATTCTGATGTAGTCAGCCTTGAAAGAAAATCTGCAACAACATTGGCCTTCCCTAGTTTATCCACAATGGTTATGTCAAACTCTTGCATCAACAACAACCATCTTGCTAACCTACCAAAGATCAGAGGTTTATTCATGAGATACTTAATGGCTGCATGATCAGTGTGCACAAAGATTTAGTAACCTATTATGTAATGCCTGGATTTGTTCAAGGCATATATTATTGTGAGCATTTCTTTCTCTGTCACTATATAGTTGAATTCAGCTCCCTGCAAATTTTTACTAACAAAATAAATGGCATTTTCAATAGCTCATTCTTTCTATCCTAAGACTACTCCTATTGCATAATCTGATGCATCTATATGGATGTGGAAAGGAAGTTCTGATTAGGTCCTTTGAGTATAGGAGCATGAGTTGAGGCTACTTTCAAATTAGAAAATTCCTTGTCATAATCTTCAGTCCATTGGAATTCAACATCTTTAGTGAGAAGAGTATACAATGGTCCTGCTATTTTTCTAAAGTCCTTGGTGAATCACCTATAATATCTTGCATGGCCCAAGAAACTCCTAACATTCTTTTGTTTTACAGGTGTGGGTAGATTTGTGATCACCTCAATCTTTGCAAGATCTACTTGAATTCCTTTGTAGGAGATGTAGTGGCCAAGGACTACACCTTCCTGCATCATCATGAAACACTTTTCACTGTTTAAGGACAAATTTTGGTCTTCACATCTCTGTAGGACTCTCCTGAGATTTTCCAATGCCTGATTGAAATCAGCACCATAGGTGGTAAACTCATCCATGTAAATTTCCATGCAATCAAGAGAGATATCTGAAAATATGTTAATGACTACCCTCTAAAAGGTTGTAGGTGCATTGCATAAGCCAAATGGGAGTAATGAGTAGGAATAGGTCCCCCATGGATAGGTAAAGGCGGTATTCTCCTAGTCGTCTGGTGTAATTTGGATCTGGTTGTAGCTACTAAATCTATTTAGAAAAGAAAAGTATTGGTTTCCTACAAGTGAGTCCAAAATTTGATCTATGAAAGGTAAGGGAAAATGGTCCTTTTTGGTGGCAGCATTGAGTTCCCTGTAATCAACACAAACTCACCATTTCCCTCCTTTTTAAGGCACAATCACTAATGGAGACACCCACTGGCTATCTGAAATGGGATAAATAAATCCCGCATCTAGCAATTTTTGCAATTCTCCTTTTACAATTTCTGTCAGTGCAAGGTTAATTCTTCTTTATGGTTGCCTCACTTGGGTGTAATCATCTCTGATGTAAATTCTGTGAGTGCAAAGCTTAGGTTCCAATCCCTTCATATCATGATAGTCCCACACAAATGCATACTAGTGGGTCCTCAATAAGTTTTCCAATAACAATTGTCATTCTTCACTCAGTTTGTTGTTAACATTCAGATATTTTCCTTCTAACACCTACACTTGTGTAGTTAACTCTATCATGGTTGTTTCATTAATGCATGGTACCTTGAATTCATATGGCAACCATGTATAGTACATACCTATTTCTACAAGAAGTCTGGCTATAGGAAGAGTGGCTACAGGAAGAGTGTCTGCAAGAAGAACGTTTGTAGGAAAAGTGGTTGCAGGAAGAACGTCTATAGGAAAAGTGGTTGCAAGAAGAGTAGGCAGAAGTATCTTGACTGGAGCAATAGAATGAGAAGATGATGCTTCCTCCACTTCACAATGATTCTGAATGATGTTATCCAATACTTCATCTTCGTCTTGAAGCTAGATGAAGGAGCTTCTACCTAACATCATAAGTTGTGCCACATAATTAACTTCCTTGGCCTCTTCACCAACATGTGGCCATACGGGATTATCCTCATCATGCGATGGCTGAGTAGGAGGATAAAAGAAAACTTTTTGGTGCTCTTCCCATAAAAAATGGTCATGTCTCCTATCCTACATCCAATATATGCATCTGCAGTTGCTAACTGTGGACTTCCAAGAATAATGGGGTACCCACCTAATGTAGCTTTATGACAGAGAATCATGAAGCCTGCTGGGTACTCCCAGGAGTCTAGAATTACCACAAGATTCTCCACTATACCATCAGGCTTAATAGTAGAATTATCAACAAGTTGCAGGACAGTAGGGGTAGATATCATGCTTGCAAAATTTAGTTGCTACAGGATGTCCTCAGTCATTACATTTATTGCTGCCCCTAAATCAATCAGAGCATTTTTTATTTGGATCTCATTTATAACAACTGCTACCACAAGACTACCTGGGTCATTATACTTGGGGATAGTCACTTTCCCAAGCATGATGTCAGCCAGCTGTCCCACCACATGAAGTGTAGTTGGGTCTTTCTTTTTCTTACCTGGCTTCTTGAGGCATGCTTCTTTGATTGTCTTGTGATAGATTGGGACATCCTTTATGGCCTGGAATAGAGGTATCTAGACACATATATTCTTCAGCTGATCCAAGATGTCAAAATTTGTGTCCTCTTTTTCCTCCTTTTTCTTTGCAACTTCCAATCTCTGAGGAAATGGTGGTTCTTGTTCAGTCTGCTTGACTTGGATTGGTTCAGGATTTTTAGGTGCACTTGGCTGAATGAGATCATTCAGAGATTCCTCTTCCTCTTCCATAGGAAGCTCAATGATAATAGGCTTGGAAGGGGCTGGTAAAGTAGTTCATGAACGCAAGTGGATGCCACTTACACTCACAACATATGTAGGAAATTGATTTGAATCAACAAAGTATACATGTTTCTATTGTGGTTTGTTATTTGGATTGGGTGTGGGCTGAGCTGGTAGTTGAGTAGGTTTAGGTGCATTTGAGCTTGAATTAGAAGGGGGAGGCATTATAGTAGGTTTTTGGGGCTGATAAGGTGGTTGCATGTAACTAGTTGTTTGGGTTGGTCATTATTGTCCTCCCCTCCATTGATTTGTTTGCTTCCAATTTCTTGGAGGTAGCTACCAATGCCCTTGATATTGTTGTCAATTCCCCTAAGGTTGTTGCCACTAGGGTGGAGATTTTTGATGATTGGGCCAAGCATTTGGAGGGTTATCCCAAGGCTGTGGTGAATATCCTCCATAGCTGGATGGATATGGGGGTTGCCATTGATTACTAGATGAATAGGAATTGAAATATGTCCCAACATAAGATAGTGGATCTAGTGGCATACCTTATCTTGGAGCCCAAGGCCTCCTTTTTGCAACATAGTAGACTTGGTATTCTTAAATCTAGATTGGTTTGAACTCAGGTGGAATCTGCTTATTTTCAATAGTAGCTACCATCTTGCATCTACAGTCCTTATTTTTTCTGCAATGGGGGAAATACTTTTCCAACATTGCCTTTGCCTCCTCTTGTTTCTTCTTGGCCTAAAGTGTATCCAACTGAGTAGCTAGATTGTTTATGATGTCTTGCTTGAAATTTTCCAGCAAGTGTGTGATCTCCATCCTTGAAACTCCACTAGTAGAGGACTTACCCATAGAGGATTGGTAGCTCTCCCTTTCTTTGAAGCTACCCTAGAATAGTTTTCACATATTTTCTTGATGTCTTCCCAAGGAACTTGGGTGATATCTCCTCCTGCCATCAAGTCCAAGGCATCAATGTAGCTCTCATTATTTCCTCTTAGGAAAAGAAACTTTTTGTGATTCTTTGTTGAGGGTATGGTGTGGAGATTTATGTAAGCAGAACAAAAACCTTGAAATGTAATCCTCCAAGCTCTCATCTTCCTTTTGTTGCATCCTGAATATGTCATCTCCTCTCATGTCACTGCCATTGCAATATTCCTTGTATTCCTCAAGGAACTTTGTCTTC
>VDFB02281492.1:1059212094-1059434152 GCA_007258455.2 Sequoia sempervirens
TGTCACCCAAGTTACAAGAGCACTCTGTTGCACAATGGGAGACAATATACATGGAAACCTAGCGTCAAGTAGCGATGGAAGAGAAATTACCCCGCCCCCTCTAGGGTGAGACCAAATGTTTGGTGCCATATATCTAATGAAGTGGCTAGAGATGGCGGTAGACGATTGCACAATCTAAACCCTGACAAGCGTGGTTCCTAGAATCAAAGGCAAGAGGAGGATTACAAGCATGGGTGGTTCTGAGAAAAAGGAAAGAAGAATGTTGATTCATCTGATAATTGGTGTGACAAAATGTTAGGTAGTAAGGCTCACACAAGTTTCCCATGGAGAAGTAAGGGAAAGAGGTTGGTTGGTGTAGGGAACTAGCTTACAAACATGGAAAAGAATGGAAAAGGGAAAGATACAAGCCATCTGAAGGCAAATGTAAAGAAGGGTCGCTACCAGGTTGTTGTGGTTCCTTCCCAGATCCTGCATCCAAGGGTTGAGCGCTTGAAGGATTGGGCATTCATTGAAAAGTGGTGCAGGAATGGGGCAACAAGTGAACAAGTATCACAGTGGTGGACAAGCACCTTCAAAGATAAAGTAAGTATTTGAACCGTAGCTCAGGATTACTTTCTAATTGATTGCATGGATTCAAAGTCGAAGGAGGAAATTCTATCTGGAGATCCCTTGTTTTTTAAACTTTTTTCCTTTCACTATATGGAATGGACCACAAATTTTGATTCAAGAAATCATAATATCAAATCTATGCCTATGTGGGTCTATTTGGATGATCTCCTGGTGGAATATTGGAGTGGTGATGCCCTAATGGCTATAGGAAATGCTTTGGGGCCCTTATTGGGGGCTAATGAAAACTTTTTCAATGGAAAACCAGGGAAAAAGGAAAGAGTGGTAATATTGGTGGATTTGGAGGAAGATTTATTAGAAGAACTGTATTTGATGACTGCTCACGGTGATGGCATCAAAAGGTGTCCATTGACCACCCAGTGGCAGAGTGAAAATTCTTATCAAGAAGAATGATGATTGTTGGGGGATCAAGGAATGACTCACATAGAGTTGAGTTGGAAGAGGGAAAGGAGTCTACCTCCCCTACCAAAGTACAAATGTTAGGGGATGGCCTCAGAGGGGAGGCAAAGAAGAAACCTAAAGGGAAGGATGTTAGGATCGTTCCCTCTCCAGTGGCTTCATCCAAGAAGAGGATAATCTCCCAAATGTTGGGTGGGGTTGAATCAATGCAAGAGAAAGATAAGGCATGTGCAAAAAATGCAAGAGCTATTGTGGTGTGGAGGCCAGCCCTAGAAATAGGAAAAAAATAATTTCACCCAAAGGAGGGAAGCCTGAACCCAAGCACAGAGGCGGGTATAGCCAAAAATATGATGGAATCTATTCTAGAGGTTGAAGAAGAGTGGCAAGTCGATCCTGAGCCCAATCTTGGATGTTGTGAGTTTGGTGTTGTTGTGAGAAAGGATGAATTGTTGAATGGTTTCTTGTTAAAGGAATATTTTCAAATGATGTTGAGGGTAATGGAGGGAGAGGAATTTGAGGCTATGCACCCAAATTCCCTAGACTCTTTGGGGATCCAACAAAATTCAGTGAAGAAAACAAATCTAGATTGTGGAAAGAAGAAATCTAGGGGTAGGAAATCTCTCCAAGAGCTTAGGGCTCTTGATGGGGATGCAATCGATCAAACATTTAAGTTACCCATGCTTCTTAGGTTAGGGAAGGGTTGCCCCCTTCTTGGGTCACCATGAGGCTACTTTCGTGGAATGTTAGGGGCTTAAATGACCCTAAAAAACATGTGTTCAAGCACATGATGGAACTAGCTAAATTAGATGTCATTCTACTACAAGAGACTAAGCTAATCTGTGTTGATTTGGACATAGTCAAGAAGAAATTCCTAGGCTCGAATGTCTTTTGGAGTACATGTTGATGGGGCTTCGAGGGGCCTTGCTTTATTTTGGCAGGAACATTCAGTTCAGATTGATCTTTTGGGTGTTGGCTTGCATTGGCAATGGTGTCATATCTGAAGCATACAATCAAAACTAAAACTCAGACTAGTGAACGTTTATGGTCCCAACTCTTGTATTTAAAAAAGAGCCATGTGGTAGGATATTGAGTTGTTCTTGAACTAGTATCAAGGGGAAAATTTCATCATAGCAGGTGATTATAATGCAATCTAATTAGAAGGAAGAGACAAGCTAGGTGGGATCCAAAAAGTGAATCAATATCAGAAGGATTTTAGTGATTGGATCACTAGGAATCACCTTCTAAACATAGATTTCAAAGATGAAATGTTTACATGGACAAATAGAAGGCTGGATTTTTCTCATATAGCTAAGAAGCTTGATAGATTTTTATTTAGTGGCAATTTGGATGCTTTTCCCTTTAGGAAGCAAGCATCGTTCCATGTGGTGGTTCAGATCATCTCCCAATCCAGTTGGACATCCATACGAATAAAAGCTCGATATGATCACCTTTCAAGTTTGAAATGATGTGGCTAAAGGATTCGAGCTTCTCTGGGTTAGTGGAAAATTGGTGGACAGGGTTTCAAGTAAGTGGTTCTAAGATGTTTTTGCTTAGTAGCAAAGCTAAAATGGCTCAAGAAAAAGATTAAAGAATGGAATTGGTCTCTATTCAAGAACATATTTGAAACAAAGGAGGATTTAGAAGCAAACCTTTAGGATTTGGAAGTCAAAATTATTTGGGATGGGATGAACTAGTAGAGCTACCTTAAGGAGAAAGAATCGATTACCAAATATGAAGATGTGTTGGCCAAAGAAGAGGTTTTCTAGAGACAAAAGTCTAGGGAAACTTGGTTGAAGGAAGGTGATAAGAACATGAAATTATTTCATAACAACACAAAATAGAGAAGGTGTGTGAAAAAAAATGTGATTATCAAACTGACAGATGACACTTTGGTCGAGGACCCTAGGGAATGATGGCAGAAATGGTCAACTTTTACCGAAATTTACTCAACAATGATCACGGGTTAGGCCTTAAGCACCAACAGGAGTTGATTAGGCTTATTTGAAGGCTTGTTTTAGATGCTCAAAACAAGATGTTGAATGAGATGTGTTCAAGAGAAGAAATTAAAACAATACTCTTTTAATTACATAAAAAAAAGTGCTCTATCCGAATGGGATCCCTATTGGGTTCTTTCAGAAGTTTTGGGAGCCAATTGGTGTTGAGTTGGTTGATGAAATTGAAGCTTCTTGGAATTTAGACAACTTGTTGAGGGAAGTTAATAATATGTTGATTGATTTAATACCCAAGAAGGAAGCAGCGAAAAATTTGGATGACTATAGACCCATCTCCCTCTGCAACACAATATACAAGGTAATAATGAAAGCCATGGAAAATAGACTCAAGATAATCCTTCCTAAGCTAATAGTTAAAGAATAGTTTGGATTTGTTCCTGGAAGCTCAATTTTGGATGGTATAATTGTGGCTCAGGAGGCCATACATTTGATTCGGTAGTCCAAAGAAATTACCATGTTGATTAAACTAGATATCAATAAGGCCTATGATATGGTTGACTAGAGATTCCTGCTCAAAGTGATGGAGGCCTTTGGCTTCAATAAGCGGTGGCTCGATTGGGTCTTCACATGTATATCAATGCCAAGATTCTCTATCCTAGTGAATGGAACTCTCAAAGGCTTTTTTGAGGTTTCTAGAGGTCTACGCCAAGGAGATCCCATCTCTCCTTTCCTATATATCCTCATGGTTAATGCTTTGGGTTGTGCTATCACTGCTACTTCCAGTATAGGGCAGGTTGAAGGAATTGAAGTTACCAGTGCTCTCCTGACACTCTCTCATCAACAATTCGTTGATGACACCATGCTAATGGGTGTCGCTAAGTGGAAAGAAGCCACTTCTCTAATAGTAGTTTTGGATAAATAACCATTGGCTTCTGATCAAATTGTTATTAAAGACAAATAAGAAATATTTTTCTTTAACACCAATGCTCAGACGGAATAGGAAATCTTGTGAGTACTGAATTTTAAGAAAGGTACCTTGCCTTGCACTTATTTGGGCATTCCTCTTGCTAAGGGTCTAAAATCCACAGGCTTATAGGACCCTTTAAAAATCAAATTGGATGTGAGGCTTAACTCTTGGAAAGGAAAGTGGCTATCATGGGCAGGGTTGATTAAACTGGTTAAATTGGTTCTTTTTGCCCTCCCCATCTACCTCATGTTGGTATTGGCTATCCTTTCGGGTGTTGCCTCAGATGTGACAAAACATACTAGGGAGTTCTTATAGCGAGGAAATGAAGAAAAATAGAAGGTTACACTAATAGATTGGGACAAACTCTACAAATCCAAGGATGATGGGGGCCTCGACATCAATATTTTGAGCCTAAGAAATAAAGCTCCTAGGGAAAAACTAGTTTTGTGGATGCATAAAGAACCCCAAAGAAAATGGGCTAGAATTTTGCACCATAAGTACTTAGATGGTGTTGATGACAAAGATATTTTGTCTACAACAAATCCTCCTCGTGGCTCACAAATTTGGAACTTTATGCAAATCTACAAAAAAATAATTTACGATTTCCTTTCTTAGGACAAATTCGTGATGGGAGCAAAGCTTTATTTTGGGAAGATTCATGGGTTGGTTATCCAAGTTTGGATAGCCTGATCAAGGTGGATGAGGTTAAGGCAATGCTCAAGCACCTGTGGGGGTCCCATGTCAAATACTACATTGTTAAGGATGACCGTGCTATGCCTTGGGGATGGAAATGGAAGGAATTCAATGACCTCAATCTGCCCTATAGAGAGGTGCTACTTCTAACTAAAACATTGGAGAAGAGAGTTGTTATGTTTTGTGAGGAGTCAAATTCATTATTATGGGCTAAAGCTAAATATGGTAGTTACAATGTTAAGGATGGATACAACATCTTATACAAGCAGAGGCACAATCTTCGTATTGAACTCCCATTGATTCTATGTTGGAATAGCATGCGCATTCCCAAAGCTGGGACTTTCGCTTGGGTTGCTATTCAGAGGAAGATATTAACAGTAAACAAATTTTGTCAATTGGGTTTCCAAGGTCCCTCAAGGTGTGTTCTCTATAAAAACGAGGAAGAATCGAGTGATCACATTCTACTTACTTTCCCATATGCGCAAGTTTGCTGGAAATGACTTTGGTGTATGCTTGGGTGGAGTAGTGTGTTACCTAATGATCTCTATGGTTTGTTCATGGCTTGGCCAATTATGAAAAGTAGTTCAATTTTCAGTGATTTTTGGATAATTAGTCCTTCTATAATAGTGTGGGAATTATGGAAGGAAAGAAATAGAAGACTTTTTCAAGGCAAGAAGATGGGGTCCCCATCCCTTATCACCAAAATTGAGGCAATCTTGATTGAAACTTTGAATGCAAAGCTAGCCCATAGATCAATTAAAGATAGATCCTTTTTTTATTGGGATGCTAGATTAAGGATGACATGGCCTTCGCTTTGCCTTCCTGCTTGGGTGGGGAAGGGTGGCAATGAGGCTAAAGAACAATGGGAAAGACCAATTTGGTCTCTCCCCCTGAAGGTTGGCTTAAGTTGAATTTTAATGGTGCATCCAGAGGAAATCCTAGACTGTTTGGTGTTGGTTGCATCATCAAGGATTGGAAAGGGAAGATAGTGTTGGCCTCTAGAAAACAGTTATCGTGTGGCACGAACAATTAGGCTGAATTCTTAGCCATTATCCATGGGATCTCTCTTTGCAAAGAAATGGGTGTAAATAAACTGACAATTGAAGGTGACTCAGCTCTGGTGGTCAACGCTATTAGATGGAGAGAGATCCCTAACTGGAAGCTACAAGCAATGCTCGAAAAGGCTTTGAACTTGCTTGATAGTATTGAGTTGTATACAATAAATCATATCTATAGGGAGGGGAATGTTGATGCAGATGCATTGGAAAATAGAGGTGTGGTTGGTGTTTAACTCAGGTGCCCATGTGTTGGGGGGGATTATATGTCTATGCCCACATGGCTAGATTTTGACATATGGCTTAAGCATTTATTGCATTCGTTTGATGTGAATCGTTCACACGCTGCTCTTGATATCCAAGGACCATCAATCACATTTATTGGTCTTTAATTCCCTACTGTGTCGTAGGCTATGGTGATCAAATTTAGATTTGTGGCCGTTGGGTTGTGCAAGTGTTTCATCCAGTTTGTGACAGTTCTAGCTTGGAATGGCTACAGATTTTGGTGGGGTGATGGAACTTTTTTTCACCAAGATTGGTGTGTATCAAAGTACAAGAATCTTGATTTCCATGCTTTGGTATTGTCAGTGGGAGGTGATGCTTGCAGTAATTACACTTGGGATGACAGGTTGTTTGAGGCTGGCAACTCGTGCGAAGTTTGGTGGCTTCCCTTATATTCGTCCTTGTGGATGGTGTCTCTTCATTTGGGTGCTATGGATACTTCGGTGAGGCTAAGATGTTCCAAGAAAAAATCGCTTTCCTTAGCTTCATAACAAATTAGAGGCTGAAGAATATTTGCATTAACAAGGATATTCTCTGCCTTGAAGTGGTTAGAATGGTAATTGGGAGGAATTTCTACTTTTATTCTAATAGAGTACGTGCGAACACAGATATCTTTGGTTAGTTTCTTGCCTCCCTTTTGGACTTGGATTTTCCTAAGGTTCGGTGCTTACTGTTGCTACAACTTATTTTCAAGGAGGTCATCGTAGTTGATGATTTGGACATGGTGACGATTGTAGAACTGGGTGTAGGGATTCCCTGGCTGGATGATATAGAAAAGATGTTTCGTCTTGGGGTTGAGGTGGAGTGGCAGTCTTCCCTACTGAATATGGACGATCATGCTCTGGCTAAACACAGACACTAGGCCACAATTGGCTACAATTTCCTTTATCAAAGGCTGGATGTGAACGAAGTTGTGGGCATCCAATGGTGCATGGACTTACTGAGATTGTTGAGGAGAGCAGCTTCTATGATGAAGACGACTGAAAAGTTTGCTTGAACAAGTCTAGTTGAATGTATGTCATTTTGTTTTTTTGGTTTTAGACACTATAATTGAATTGGTATTTTGGGTTCGTGGGTAGCTTTTGTCATTTTTGGGATTTTGCAAGCTTTTGCATTTGGCCCAGCTTTGAGGCTATTCTCTTGATGTAATTTTTTGTGAATATCAATACAATATATGCAGCTCTGGTTGTGTTTTTAGGATTAAAAACAAGAGATACATGTGGCTCTTAATTTAAGATATCTATATAAATTTAATAAGATTGTCCATCAAGATTTATTTTTTAATAAATATTTTTAAATTGTGATATCAAATTTTAAAATATATATATTTAGAAATCAAACTACTTTTTTTAAATAGATGAGTGAGGATAGGGGTTCTCTCATTTTATATTAATTTACAAACAAATATACATATTATTTATAATCAAACACAAGGAAGAAACAAAATCCTCAAATTTGATGACATGAACTCTTGAAGCTACTTCTATAAACATATGTAACACCATTGTACCAATCTATTATATCAATTACAATAAGAAATAAAATACTATCTCCAAACTATAAGACTCAATTGATGATTACAAAACATGGTTAAGTTTATGCAGAATCAAATGAAAATGTAGACTCAAAATAAAACTCAATCATATATAGTAGAGCATGACACCATTTACATCAATTATAAAAAATCTAGAAGATATGACCATACATTTTTTATATGCAAGATTGAACCAAATAACCTTAGTATCCTCCTTTTAGGCCAAAGGAATCATCTTAGACTTCTTCACCATAGTAGCCCACCAAGGGAGGAATCTAATTTCCTTTTCATCCTTTGTAACTGTAAATAATTTTTGTGAATAAGAAGATTTATATGGATGAAGAGAACTTATTATATCTATAATCAATTGGTACCATACAACCAACATCAATCCCTAAAAAAATATTGAATTGAAGATAATCAATTAATGACTATTTTCATATGATCTTCAATGAGCCTCACCATTTGTATAAAAGTAAGGCCATAGAATTCAGATCTAAAACACAATGTTGAAGAAATATTTTTTTGATTTTCTTTATTGATTATATTTACTAGATCTAAATAGAATTCAAAAATGTAAAATTTTCCCAAAGCTTTCACAAACATTATATCTCTTATGATCATAAGAATATTGTGAAAAATGTAGAGTCATCTCTAAGTTGATCTTGTAAAACATACTGTTCTTCAAGAAAATATTTCCTAAAAATTTTCATAATTGCTTCCCTCACATCTTCCTCTCTGAGGGAAAATACTTTCCTAACCCTCACAAAGGAAATATCCCTGCACCCAACATGATCATCTCCATAGTACCATATGGCAATACAAATTCTACGGACAAGTGTATACTGACTAGTAGAGGAAAGCTCATAAATTAATGTAATCTAATAGAGTGCAATGAAATAATTGTGATTAGTATACTATCAAAAGCCTATATCATCTAATTTTAAGTTTGGGTGAGACATTCCTACCATCATCTCTCCACACATGATTTGAACCCTCCCACCTTTCAATATGATCGATGGTAATCATTACATCCACTTTATCAATGCCACACTTAAATAAAAATTAGCCATCATGTTATCTTCATGGTAACAATGTGATATGGAGAAATCATCGAGAATTATTAAAATTTTATTTTATATATTTAATATTTTTTATACTTTTTGTATACACATCTAGCAGTCGTTGTCTATGCAGCCATTAGACTGTACATTTGACCGTGTTTATTAATTTGTTAAAATAAAGAATTCAATGTATTTTATATTTTCAATTAATTAATATATACAGTCTGATGGCTGGATAGACATTGCCGGTTTAGTAGGACAGTGGCAGCTACAACATCTGACAAAATTCGTCTTGTCGTTTATATGTGATGGATGTCCATACCCTGTTCCAAAGCTCCCATTTTCGCAGACGGAGGATGCTGAAAATGATTGCGGAGTCTGGCTTTGCATTGCCAGTCACATTTGGTTGAAAGTTTCTAAATTCTTTTTAACAAACGCATTTTGTGCATATCCTGCAATTGAAACATTCCATGAGACCGCATTTCTTTGAGGTATCCGATCAAACAATTCATATGCCCATTTGCCACAGGAACGAATACTGACGATGCGAATGGACCCACATCTACCACCTAAGCCATCAAACCAGCTTAGAGTGTGCTGGTTAAGCCCAGCCCAGTGGATTATATACGCTGGGATATTAAAAGCCAACGCTCCTTGCATAATCTACATAGCTTGAGCAATGCTTCCATATTCCACATCATGCCCTGTTCCATCAAGATAGGAGTTGGGTTTTATGAAAATTCTAACACTGAACTTCTGTGCTAAGCATGAACATGGCAGGGCTTAGGCCGTTGGATAATTTTGTTATGCTCGTCCAATTCTTTCAATTAAAGGGCTGTCAAATTCCAATGACTGTAGACCCGAAATACAATGACATTGAAATCACACATCAACCACATTTGTAAAGAGATGATAGGTCCATAAAAAGACATTAAAATAAACTTTATGAGTTGGATTCGTGAAGAAGCTTTATCTCATACTTGGCTTTGGATCTGAGATACTCATGGATGTGATAGCCATATGAATGGATTCGGACCACTACCGAAAAGAAAATATAGAACCATTTCCAGTCCACAATGTAATGAGATAGGATTACGGGCAAGACAAAAATTACAATTTTAGGCATTGTCTAGCATGAATTAAGAGGATGGGGTTTGAGAATCTTTTTGCATAAAGTGGACTCGGGTGCACGGTAAATATATAGTGCAGGTTCATATACAATATTGATGTGGAAGTTGGATGCAAATAATCAATTAAATTATAATAAGAGGGAAATGTAAGTATGAAGGCACAAGAATTTATAAGATTGTGTATCTAATAAAAAAATTATGGATTTGAATATGATGAAATACGTTGATTAAAGGAGTTTAATAAAATGAAAATAATAGGGTGGAGTGGGTTTGTGCAAGGTACAAATGTTTGATGACTAAAATTTGGATGTAAGAAAATGATAAATCTCTATATTTAAAAGTTTAAATCTAATATAAACAACAGTGACTCAAAACCTAAGGAAATATAGGTTGAAACTCAAAAACCAAACATAACATAAATGGCCATCAAAGGGATGCATGTAGTAGACGGACATGAATTGAGCTTAGTCCCTTTTCAACGGGCCATTAAAAGGGAAATGAAAATTGACTATTTATCAAGGACAAGAAACAAGGATTCAAGAATAAATGTCTCCAAGAGATTAGCAATTTTTTGGGGCATGGTGAACAACTAGCTCACTAATCAAAGAGTATCAAACTTATTATGGCTACCCTTCTTGGCATGGGTCGTAGATACTAAAGTAGAACTAAATTATAGATGTTGAAAACCATTATCTGTGTTCTCTTGTCAAACCACCTCTTCACAACCTCTTGTGGTCTAGCAATGTGTTCAAATGCCAAATGAGATTCTCCATAATGCTAAATGGTGCCCTTCATGGTTTCTCTCCTTCTCATGGTTTGAGACAAGGTGATCCTATTTCACCTTTTCTTTTCATAATAATGGATCAAGTTTTAAGAAGGTCAAGAATGATAGAGAACAGGGCAATCAATTAGAAGGGTATACAAATAAATAATATTCGTAAGCTAATCACACATGCTTTATTTGCAATTGACACTCTTCTTTTTGGCCAAGAAAGCTTAGTGAAGCTATATCTATCAAACAAGTAATCTAAAATTATTGTATAGCTTTAGGCCAAGGAGTGAATGCTTCTAAGTCAAAGATCTTCTTTCTAAATTTTCTTCTTACAATCAAAATTAAAATTTCAAACATATTGGGATACACAACTAACAATTTTCCTTGTAAATAATTAGGCATTCCTTTATTTTCTAGTAAATGAAAAACTGGATTTTGGAAAAATATATACACTTCTATCATTAAAACAATTTCTTCATGAAAAGGAAAAAAGCTTACCCTTGCTAGAAAAATAACTATCACAATAGTTACATACTAAACACAACCCACATTTACATGTTAGTTCCAAAAATCCCCAAGGGTATAGCTTTGGATATTAAAAAAAAAAACATTTTTCTTGGTTAGATAGTCTTCGTAACAAAAATAAAATTACTCTTATTTCATGGGAAAATATATGTATACTAAAAACTAAAGGAGATATAGGCATTCCTAATATGGAAGCTTAGAACATTGCCCTCATGGCCAAATTAACCTAGAAATTATATTCAAAACCAAATTTAAAATGGTGTAGTATAATTAGGCACAAATACATTAATTCAATGGAGAGAGAAAGAATCTTTACCCTTGCAACCCTCCACTTGGGTTCAACATGTAGAGTTTTATAATAACATGTGTTGAGAAGCCCTTCTTCCCTACCTCTCATGGGTGATCCATAATGGAGACAAGACACTTTTTTCGGATGAGTCTCCAAAGGGCCACAAACCCCTTCATCAAAAATCTAAATCTTTCTAAAATAGAACCCTATCTAAAATAGAATTGAGGTCCAAAAGTTAAATATTATTTCTTTGTCGATAGTGCCTCTTTCCCTACAAAATTTAAGTGGAGATCCATTAAAGATTGTCCTTTTTTCCCCTCTCAAAAAATATGGTACGAAAAAGATCTAGAAGGATGACATGTATTTTTCTTTTAGGTAAAGAAGATGAAATTAAGTAGATGACCTCCAAATCAAGTATGCATATAATCGAATATGGTTATAAATCTATAACAATGAATAATGGTCTAGGATTCTTGGCCAAAATATTTGTGTTGGAGCTTTGTGTGTCTTCCTAAAGCTAGCGCTTTTGCATGGTTCACTTTGAATAATATAAAACTTTAACTATTATGAGATTGGACAAAATCAGTATCTACCCAATAATTGCATGTGCCTTATGTAGTGCAACCTACAAAGATATTGATCATTTTTTGTTAAACTATAATTCTAGTAATAGTTGTTGGAAGTGACTACAACAAAGATTAAATTGATATGGGCCTTTTCCTAGTTCTCTTTTCCATCATTTCTAAAGTTCTTCATCCCTTCATAAAAATTCAACGTTTTTATGCATTTGTGAAATTAGTCCTCTTCAAATTTGGCATATTTGGCTAGAAAGAAACAAAATAGTCTTTAAGAAAAAATATCAAATAATTATAAGACAATTTCAAACATTGAGAAATCAATCTCTAAATGTGTAATGAATCATCTTTTTTAGAATCCACAAATGGTGAATAATTTTTCCTTTTGGGACAACTCTATCCTTGATAAGTGACAATTTATTAGTCTTCTCCTTCTAATGGAGCATGCATTGTGAGAAAAACAAGATAGATATGAAGTCTATAAAATGGAAATATTCTCCTCTTGAAATTTTTAGGTGTGGGGCTATGTTAAGGGATCATATATGCCATATCCTTGCTTTAATATGCAGTAAGCTTCCTTGTGGAACAAACAATGAAGAAAAATTAAAATCCCTTCTTCTAGGTTTAGAAATTTCTTCCAAAAGGAAAATCCAGAACTTGATAATTGAAGGTGATTCAATGGTTGTGATAAACATCATCTCCAAAAAAAAACTTCTACAAATTGAAAGTTGGATTATGTGCTTGATTAGACTATTTATCTTCTCCAACAATTTGACTACTACGAAGTGGCCCATTTTTATTAGGAAGCTAATGTTATGATAGATGCTATTGCAAATCAATCCATTGATAGTGTTGATTAGCTCTTAGAGTTTGAAGGAAATGTTCCCTTACTTTCCTTATAATGCCATGTGGGATATCCCATTCGCACTTTGGTAAGCTATGATATTTGGAAAATGTGGTTCTTTTCTCTTAACATCTATTTAAATGTGTAGGTATCTTCTCTTACATCACTCTTTCCCCTAGGTGCGTGGACTTACTTTCTATTAATGAAATTCTTCATGCCTTTTCAATTTGAATGACTCCCATATGTTCTTGGCTTCTTTTACTAAGCTTGCTAATGTATTCATCTTTGACTACAAAATAGAAGAAAGGGCCATCTGAGATGATGTGGGCAATGATCTCTTAGCAAAACCGAATATTTCTACTATTTTTCTAAAGTTGCTTCAATGTTCCTCTCCAAATCGATGGACTTAATCTAATGTCCAAATCTCCTTTGCTTCTATATAATAAATTTGTGTGAAGTCACATTATATGGATGAGGATCTCCTATATAGATAATCACTTTTTTACTCAAAATAGAATAGGATAGCGAGGTACGTGTTATTCATTTATTTTATACTTGATTCCAAATTTTCCTTATTCTCTCATATTACCTATAAACTTAGTGCAATCCCTTGTTTTTTAAAGTTTTCTATCATTTCTTCACCCTAATTGGATTTGGAATCTTAAGGTTATATTTTGTATCTCTTTCTTTTTATTGAATATGAAATTCAAACACTAGTCTCGTCTATTGGATATTCAAATTATTCTATTGTGATTAGCTATTAGACACTTGGTCTTGATTAGAATCCTTTCTTATGTAAAATTTTAACACGCTAAAGTTTGATCATTTTTTTTGCTAATTTTGCACTGTTACGTTACAGTGTTGCTTTTCCTAGTTTTCTTGTAAAAGGGTTGACACCCTTTCAAAAATCTCCCTTTCACACTTTATCAAAAAATGTATGTTCATAGTAATAGGTGACTATTCTCCACAATATATGTATCCTACAAATGCAAGTTTGATTCCTCAGATGTAGGAGTGATCTACCAAATTCTAAAAGCGAACCAATCTAGATTTCATCATTTTGCTTCCAAGACATTTAAGAAGTTGTGATTCTTAGTTACGGTTCAAAAGTTATGATTTAAACAATTGACAACTATCTTTTGGTCATCAATATCAAGCTAAATGTATTTAATTGTCATTTTCAGATTCTAAATTTTTTTTACAAATAGATTGGATAAGACCAAATACATGAGAATATGTGAAAATTAGGCTAGGTGAAAGATTAAGGAATGATCCCAACTAAATGATAATTGAAATGAATATATGCATTTTTCACCTTTACAACATAAAAAATAATTGCATGCATAATCAAAAGTAACTCTTTCAATAATTTAATATAGATTTAACTCTCTCAACATTATTATGCAGCAGAGATGTACAAGGGAGCTATAGAGTACAATATTTGTGCATGTGTTCTGCTATTCGAAGTTAACATCTATTTCCAATCATGCCGCATCATTTATTTAGTTAAACACCCAATATTTGCACAGAAGAGGTATTCCTGCACTATTGTACAATTAAATAACGATTTTTCCATCAATTCCTTTTCAATTCCAGAAGAAGATATTATCCATCCGATTTTGAAACGAAAATGGTGAAGCAGTATTCAGTAGGATAATATCCCCAGGTTCTGATGAGGGATATGCACTTTTCTTGTATGTAACTTCGATCATATTTTACTGGTAGAAATCGTATGTATATGCATCGATTATGATGCTTCTCAGACCTCCGACTGTGGATATTAGCATCAATACAATCCCAAAGATGATACAGAACTGCACAAAATAATCAAATTAGGAGTCTTGATAGTCTTGATAATAAAATTCGCAGAATATCAGGAGACGCACCATTTGTCTGGAAAAATGCTCGTTAAGAGCGTTTACCCTTATAACCCTTTTAATGTAAGAGAAAATTATAAGAGGAAGCTGAATTTTTTCGTATAAAATCTGAGAGAAATTCACTATAACGCACATGATCTAGTTAAGATGAATGCATTACTATTTTGAAGGACTCACCCAATTGACCAGCCAAGGTAAGCTGAACCTTTTGGGCTTGTTGATGATAAGCCACATGATACAGGGCAACTGTAAAGAAAAAATATAGCGAGAATTCAATATATTTTGTTTTCTTTCGGGAGCATTTAGACATTTTCTAAAGAGGTAAAATTTTGATACAAGAGAGTATATCTAACCAATAATATTGATTTGACCTGTATACGTTACTCTTTTCCATCCACTTCCATTGGAATACAGTAATTGATGTTATATATAACTTGCAAAACTTACAAAATAGGTCGTTGGTGCAAAGGCAAGGCCTCCAAAAAAACCAAGCAAATCCCCAAAGAAAGGAAATGTGACAGCAATGAAACAGGTGAAAGCTGCAACCCAGTTAATAATGTAGTTTAGAACAAAACTCAGAAATGTTAAAAGTGATTTATTAACTATAACTGATTATAGTTGATACAACCAATATGACTTACCAACATAACTAGATCGAGCAATTAAACGAAGCCAAAATCCTGGGGGCAAGCTAAATTTTTTCACAAGCACTGTTTCAATCATATCATACACTGGCATAGCAAATACCTGAAATTATAGAAAGAAATGTAAGTACAATACCTTGGTATAATACAAGGAACATAGCATTCCCATTTAAGATCCATAAATCCAAAGTACTGGTCTTTATTGTGCAGCTGAAATGGAAATTGTAAAAGCACAAACAATAATATTTTAAACTCTACCTGATAGCTTCCAATAACATGTACCACCACCATCATGTTTGCGGCTGCAATGAGCCAGTTTGGTTTCTTAAGTGTCAATAGCACATTGTCATCAACAATCTGACCAAAGGCCCAGTAACCAACTATAGCTACAGGGAAGTAACAGAGTGCAGTTACAAAATATGCAACAAGAACACCACGCCACATAGGAATTCTTGATGGTTTTTCTGGCGTTGAAGGAATAGTAGCTTGGATCTCCAATGCTACATTATGTCCAGCAAATGCAAAGGCAATTACTCCCAAGGAATTCAACACACGAAAAACTGTGTTTGCTGGTGTTGTATGTAAATAACCATAGCTTACATCTTCCAGTTGGCCATGATAAAAACAGGCTCCCCAAGCAATGGTAGAGTAGCTGGTCAACCATAAAACATAATCTTCAGTCAGCAGATATGTGATTAAAGTACAGGGCCTGTCCATTTCTTGGATTACTTCTAACCAAGTACTTCCATCTGTTTTTAAAAGTTTAAACAATGACACTTTAAGAATAATATTAATGATAGAGCCTTGATAAGCATCTAGTTTATTTGGTCTTTTCATACTAAAGGTTTGTCTTTAGTTTTCCTTTGTGTACATGCCATGACTGATGCTGGTACAGAGGATATTTACTATTGACAAAATGGGTTTGTTGTATGAATGGAAACTAACTCCTAGTTCATGGCAATAAATATAGTTAAATTTGAGGTCATTTTTTGAAATAGAGAGGTGCTTGGAAAATACCTGAGAGACATGATTGCTGCAGCCAAGGAAACACCTGCCACAGAATTCAAATTGGGTAGCTGTGCTAAAAAGAAATGGACAGAGCTAAAAATCAGGATCCAGTAAGACTGTCTAATTTTTCCACAACTGTGGCATACTGTCTCATGAAACTTCTTCAATGATTGTCCTCCAGTAACCATGTAAACTATGTCCACACCGACTTCAACTGTCAAATTCAGGGGAACAAGAATCCATAGGCCACGCGTTTCTCCAAGTGTGTACTGTGCTAACTCATGATACCTATCAAAGCGTCTCCCTGGGACTGATTCATGCATATCAACCAGCTGCCAAAGTGTGTATAAGGTAATCATCCAAGAAAGGACAAGCAAAAATATACCTGGACCCCTACACATGAAACCAAAAAAGGGGCATAAAAACATGTCAAAGTTTTAGAAATATGCAAATCAATAGCCATAGATTACAATGTTTTATACAAGCAAATCTTTCAATTATTTTGCGTCACAGAGCATGTGTCACACTGAAAGTGCATGCATATGTGAACCTGAAAATTAGAAAGTATCTAATGGATTGTTGTAGAATGCATGGATGTTATTTAGACAAGTTCATAATTTTTCTTATAATGTGTTATCGATCTCCTTCTAAAAGGTACTCACATCTCTGATCTGTTCTTGTGCGTTTTTGTGGCTCCCATCGCCTTGTTACCATTTCTTATGTAAATATTATTGATTACAAGCTTGAATAAAACAGAGGCCATATCCATTCATGGGGATTTTATTCTACATTAATGTCTACCCACATCACTATTGTAGATTTACTTGTGTGGCCGTATAAGATATTACACATAGACTTACCATCCTAAGAATACCATAGTATAGGGTAAGCTGAGTACTCCAGCACCAACCATAGCAGTGACATTGTGGAATGCAGAGTACCACCATTTGCCGTTTCGTGATGATGTAACAGGAAGCCAATTATTTGCAGACCGTACCTTCTGAATGTCATCATCTGCATAATCCTGTAAGTGATCCAAAGGAAAATTTCAACAAAGGGAATGGACTGAAAAAATACCCTTGGATATATCAATCACAATCACAGAAACAGAAGGTGACAAGATATGCCTTTCATTGTCCTTGTAATTGGAAAAATTCAGTCAACTTATATATAAAATTTTGCATGATTAGTTCTAAATAGAGCATTATTAAACCCAACACAAACCAAAAGAATTCAATTTATTTTTAAATGTTTCACTCGATGGTTAGCACATCCTATTGTCATATAAGAGCAACTCACACCTGAGATGATAAATTAATTCTATTTTAACTAAAAATTCATTTCTGAACCTTGGCTTGATATAAACAAGCAACAAATAGTCATATTCTTTATGATTCTACACCATCCAACATCCTTTTGAAAGGAATTCTGTCATTAAACTTTCTCGATTAAGGGCATGGAATTCTTCTCAAAGAATCAAAACTTTTAAGGATGCAGATAAGCGCATTGCTGAACTCCTGAAGGTTTTGAATGCCTTTAGTCGATATTAGAATTTTTTTTCAAAGCTTAAGATCTCGCACCGGCTCATAAGTAGACTATCAAACACCGTTTAGCTGTGGTCCCTTGGTTATCTTTCCATCATTCAGTCTGTGGCCTGGAAAAATCTCCTTTCCAGGAGGACCTCCTTTTGGTAGTTCATGACATGGCCAATGATAAGGTTCCTGGGTGTGATGATTTCTCCTAAGAATTATCCAAAATTCTTTGGGAAGATATTGACCCTGATTTGCACAAGTTTAAGCTTGAAGCATTTCACTCCAATTCGTTAGGTTCTGTCACCAACAAAAAAAAATATTGAATTCATACCTAAAGCTAAGGATCTTGAGTTGATATGTAACTAGAGGTCCTTTACGTTGTTGAATGTCTCCTAAAAGATCATTGCCAAGCCTCTCCATCTCCTCCTGCTAGTTATCTCGCCAGAGCAAACTAGTTTTAACTTTTAAATAGAGGATATATTTTACATAGTGTCATTGGTATCTCAAAATGTATGGAATGAGACAGAAAGTCCCACCAAAATGTGTTTTTTAATCAAAATTGACTTGGAAAAATCCTATGATGGAAATGAATGACCATTTATTTTAGCCACGTTCAATGCTCATGGCTTTGGCTCTAGTTTTATCCAATCAGTTAAAATGTTGTTTGTTAATGCTTCTGCTTGCCTAATAGTCAATGACATCCAGTATAACCAGTTTGACCCCTTTAGATCCATTTGTCAAGGGTACTGTCTTGTACCCTTGCTTTATGTGTTGGTAGCTGAAGGCTTTGGCTATCTTCTTGGCAAGAACACATATTGTAGAGGCAGGTCAAACGGATCTCCCTCCCTGGCAACAATACTGATCGAATTGCCAATGGTCATTTTGTTGATGACTCATTCCTCACTCTGTTTTATCTATCCAACATTAAGTAAGCTTTCAAGTGTCTTGCAAGTTTTGCTTGATCTTTGGATCCAACATTTGATGGAATAAAACCTAGTATTAGAGACAATCCTTCTCTCTACTGCAAGCTTGGCTTCATTTAAACATTTTGATGACAGTTGAAGTAATAAGTTTTTGAGCAGCTCCTCTGCATTTCAAGCTTGCCAATTTGTTCATCAATGTGATGTTATTCTGTCTACATTTTTCTGAGAAAGGACTATATTTACTTTCTTTGGTTTATATATTATTCAACGACAGTAATATTTGTAAAATAAAAAGCTGAAAACCGAGGACTGGGGCCTTCATTGAGTTTCAGACAAGGTTGATTCTAACAAAACAATTACCTCTGTTACCTGTAAAACTCCATCATAAGTTAACTTTTTGGTCTACACTATAACATTACACAAACATCAAACAGAGGCCAACATAGTTACCATCATCCCTTACCAACATCCCCAACTCTATGAGTACTCCTTTTGGATATACACATAGCAAGGATTCTATGGACCTGTTCCCACAAAATGGACACATATCGCTGTACATCAACAGTTCTCACTGCTCTGGTTCCTGACCACTAGCAATACACCAACATGTGCAATTGACCCAGCTAGTTGCTAGCAGAAGTGACTGTATAGATCACGTTTTAAACAGTTCTTGTTTAATTATATAACTCTTCAACCTAAATGAAACAAATGTTATCTGGCAATACAGCCTTTTGACCAGTACATGTTATCTTCTTGTAGACAATAGTTTAAACACATAGGAAATCACTAGATATCCCCTGTAATCCAAGGTAATCCTCCTAATGTTATGAAACCAAAGATTTGCAGCATTCAGAGTCATCGTGTCCAGCACATAAAAAAAAAGGAGAGAAGAGAAAACTTGCCTTGGCAGGGGATGAGCTAACATTCAGACAACTCCCACTCACCATTCTGAGCTGCACAGAAGGCAAAACCTAAGCGTGAAATATTAATTGCTTCCTCTACTCTTGTCCATTCATTGCACTTAGACATTCCAATTTCGTAAGTGTCCATTTCCCAATATATTAAAACAAATGAAAAGAGCAGTCACTTGAGAGGCGCCCTTTCTACAGTGAAAAAGCCACTCACACTAAAATGGAAGGGGTCCAGCAGAAAAGAAAGAAAGAAAAAACAAGTACGCGGCCCCTCCTCCCACTATCCATCCAATATGAATATTCTCACCAATTGAGCCAACGAATTGAGGAATATAAGTGTGTGCAAGAACAAAAAACAATGCTTTTGCTGCAAGTATTTCCTCAACGACCGCACTCACGCATAATCAAATCAAAATCCAGACAAAGGAATCCACTAACACCAACTTTGACTGCATATTACTCATAAAAAAGTGTTTAGTAGGCTTAGATTCACCGTTTCTGGGAAATCTTCAGTGAGCAGGTGGAATCCGTAAAGTGGTTGAAGAACCATAGGAACATTCCAATGACGCCATTTCTCTTGTTCCCGTCATGGGGAACCAGCCGGGCCACCGGACCTAATACATATTCCTAGAGAAGTCTTTTTTATAATATTTTGCCTCTGGCTTTTCGTATTTTGCCTTTTCTAAGGCTATGCGAAAGAACGATGCTAGGGGTTCTCCGGAAGGAACATTTCGAAAGCTATAATTAAATTTGAATTTTTAAAAACTAAATGCAGGGACAATGATTATAATGTATACGTATGATGACCTCTAAGTCGGGGGATTCTTATTTTAAAAGTCGCAAGAATTTTGAGGGATTTGAACCTAGGATCTCACATTGGTTCAATTTAAACTATAACTAGCTATGGCACCTTGTGCAATTGGTATGCGGAAGAGATGTGGAAGGTCAATTAGAGAAAAATTGTTTTTTTTTTTACACACATTTGTGTAGTGTATGAAATCAATTTGTAGGCCATTTAGAAAATAATTTTAATATTATTATTAATTTTTTTTTTTTATTAACTATTATATTATTATATAAATATATATTATTTATGTCATTATTTTATGTATTATATTATTATATTATGTATTAACTATTAATACTACCCTAATAACAAGTACATTTAGATTTTAACATGGCATCCTTTCCCTTTAAAAATATAATAATTAATTAGTTTTAAATTATATATAATAAATGTATAAATTTTGAAAAATGAATTCTTAAAAAACAATCAAATAATAAATACTAGACAATATATAATCTTTTAATAACAATACGAATTTTGAAAAATAAATTGGGTACCCACGAATCCCGGTGACAAGCAGAGGGGGATACAAATAGCTTTTGGAGGATGACCCACTCGTGGCAGTTAGAGATTAGAGACTCAAAGTTTCCCACCCCTTCATCACATGACAGGAAGAAGAAAAGACATGGTCCTGGTAAGGGGAAGACAAGACAAACTAAATTAAGCTCGTAGCCATTCATTTGGTCCAATGATAGCGTGCCGCTAAATTTGAAATAAAAATGATTACATAAATACAAAATACAATACCTTATATACAAGGTACTGTTAAAGTTTAATTATAATATATTAAATGTATTTGAAAAAAAATACATTATAACTTAATGAGTACAATGTCTGTCTATTATTGCTGCCTTTTGTAAAGGTGTTTGATTTCTTGTTGCATCTCAATACAATGAACAAAGTTGTAGATTCTCCACGTAGATAAACATAATGCAAGCAATTTTCCCTTGCCCACGTGCCTTGCAGATGCCTCCACAATTTGCATGTATATGTGATGTGGCAATTATTGGTGAAGGGGTGGGGTAAATATTGCGTGCTAGTTGGAGGGGGTAAAACAAAAAAAATATAGGGGGAGAAGAAAATGGTTTTGGGGGAAACGTCCATGGCAATAGGCTGCGAGGATGCGAAAGTGATGGTGAAATTTGGCCTTAAGCCTTCCATTTGCATTCGTTTGTAAGTTGTAAATCATTTTCAATGAATTCCATGGGTGCATCTCCTGCAATTAGTGTATTTATGAGAGCATTTCTTTGAAGTATTTTTTCAAGCAAATCAATGCTTGGTCTATGCTTCCATATGTTGTTAAAAAAATGGTTGATGTTTAGTGATCTCTCCTGCTAAAAAGGCAATGCATTTAAACTACAGGATATTTTTCCTCAACCACAGCGTACTCTACAGGATATTTGAGGCATCATAAATAAGAAACTAAAGCTTAAAGAAGCAAGGGAAATGTCTAATTTCCCAAAGCTATGCTATGTCATCACTCTCCTTTGACATTTAAACAGTTCATTGGTCCACATATTGTTGGATCATCTTTTGTTTTGATATTTAAAAACATGACATTCTATTCCTAAAGTTCTAGTTTGATACTCTAAGATTGAAAGGTTCGCATGTTTTAAGGCCATTTATATGAAATATTAAGAACATTTGTTTGTTATACTTCAATTTTATATCTATAGTGGTTGTCTGCTGCAATTAGAAATATGTGCATGTTTTCTAAGTTTGTTTTTCTGAATTCTTAAGGACAATTATTACCTAAAATAGCAGCTGGATGCTCTCATATAAGAAAGGAAAATCAAAGTACTATAATGGAGGAGAAGTAAAATCACACTATAAAAATATATTCTGCTAAGGATGCCATTTCATCAAAGTTCGGATATGGTGGACAAACTAACCAGGAGCCTAATGCAATAGGAGAATTGAAGGTTGTTGACCAAATACAGAGGACAACAACAGAGTCTTTGGAGGGTGCTAAAGACAGTAAAGAGACGCAAACTTACTTTGTTTGGAGATGACTCTTTTTCAGGTAAGTACTATGAGTTTGTAGTAGTGACGTCTATTTGCTACAATAGTCTTCAAAACTAACTAGTGTAAGATGTAGACTCTTGGATATTTATATATACTATAATTTATATTTTAAGTTCTGCTACAGAAGAATATCTATAGCCTTGGTAGGCCTAGACAAAGCTGGATGATTTAAGAAAAAGGTAAATTTCATCATTTCGGCTCATAACACACGCACAGTAAAATTCAACGTCCCAACCACTACAAATACTATAAAAATTATTATGAAAACAAATCTGCTGCACAGTTATCTAAAAAAATTTTACGATTAGAAAAAACACTGAACAGGTTAAAATATTTTGTATAGGGAATTAATTATGTGGGGAAGATGTCAAACCACTTATTACGAGGCCAACAATCATGAAGACAGTTGGTTGTACACGTCACCTTCCCCACATTCGCATGCCATGCTTCCCTAAAGCGTGCTCACACAACAAGTATGCATTCAGTGTTTGGAGGAGTGGAAACCGATGGCTGTGGGGAAAGCAAAAAGAAAAATGGCGAAAAACATCCCAAAAATAGCAAAAAGCAGCCAAAAAATGGCAAAAAATGATGGGCGGCTGAGATTCCTTTCGGTGTCAACTAGGGTATCTCATTTCTTTTCAATCGTTCGTGGAGAAAATGAGCTTCAAAAGCTCATATGAGAATCGTATGTGACTTGTTAGCACCGATGAACCCGCTGCAAGTTGCATTTCTAAGATGTAGGACAAAATACAGGCAGAAAACAATCAACGGTTGCCAATGACCAGACTATCAACCACCCCTTCTCGTTGCTTTTTAGCCATTGATGGACAAATTGAGCTCTGAAAGCTCAGATAGGACACGCCTTCGGCGTAATTATAAATAAATTTGATTAAAGGTATTAAGTTGGGATTAAGAAATAATAAATATCAAAATTTAAGGTTAAATTAATTGAATTAAATAAATTAAATTGCAATAGTTAGATTTTGAAGGTGAAAATTTTGAGATAAAGATGGTTGGAATAAATTTTTCATATAATTGAAATTGTAGTGTTCGGATTTAACGTATTAAATTGGGATTAAGAAATAATAAATATCAAATTTAAGGTTAAATTAATTGTAGTTAAATAAATTAAATTGTGATAATTAGATTTCAAAAGTCAAAAATTTGAGATAAAGATGTTTGGGATAGTTTTTTCATACAATTGAAATTGTAGTGTTCACATGAATGGTTGTCTTGTAATTCTATGAGTTCACTATGTTTTGCATTGGTTTATCTACATGCATGCAAACATAGTCTTTCGATGTGTAGACTTGACCTTGATGTGCATAGTTGAGTTATACTTTATAAAATTGATGTGCAAGCCAATTAATTGTTGGGCAAGCTTTATGGCTCTAAGTGAAATATTTGAAGACAATTAGCAAGCATACAATGGACCTAGGTTGATGTCACAACTCACAAGTAGACAATGTAGAATTGATTCTCTTTTTAAGTTCTTTGACTTACATGTAATTGGGTCCCAAAATCACTGCTCATCAACATAATGTGAGTTATTGAAGGCCAATTATTAAAATGAAGTATTATCCCCTTCACTTGTGCTCAACTAGACATAGGAGGGTGTTCCCAAAGGTATACATAGCAAGATTAATCACAACTAAAGATAATAAAACTAAAAGTATTGTAGTAGTAGCCAATGTATGCTTGGTCCAAAAGGTTGTCACTAGGCCAAAGACTAAGATTCTACACATAAAAAACTTTTCTAAGTTGTTAAAAATAGCATTGCACAAATGTAGGATGAAGGTATGCAAAACATGATTCTTTAGGATAAGATGTAATGCCCCAAGCCACACACCTAAGATATTAGTTGATATATCAACTTTTTGAAGGAACCACACTAACATCCAAGATGTGACAACAACATGTTGCACTACAAAAAAAAAGTGCACATAGGTGTCATGAAATACAATGACACAAGGGAAATAACAACTTCACCATTGCTACAAGGTGGAACTAGAAGAGGACTTGCCAATCGTGGGATGAAACCACCATGACAAGCCAATGAGAGAGGAAAGGAAAACCAAAATATTATCAAGTACTAACTCACAACCATGACCTCTCATGAAGACAACATAAAGGCAAGATGAGGGAATTATTGACCTCAAATCCACACCAGAACAAGATTGCAAACACTTATAACATGTGAGGAAACACACACCAATGGTAGAACAATTAGGAGCTAACACACCTCATCTAGATGATGTAACCACTACTAGTAAGACAAAAGTAATATTCACCTCAAATCCACCCAACAAAAATATTAACAACACTTAAACACTAGGGCAACCCTTCATAAGAGGTTTCCTTACTAGGGGTACAAACCCTCCATCAATAGGAATGATGATAGGTTGCTTCCAAGAAATGATGCACTTCCCAATGGATATGATGTCATAACTCCCTCACTATGACACATCAACAAAGAAGCAACATGAGAAGACTCACTAGGACTTGGAAGTGGAACAATATTTCTACATAAAGTTTCCTTGAGAATTAGAAAAAATAATTTGTTTGATGAAATAGGGGACAAAAACACACCAAAGGAATACAATGCACTTGGAGGAAACTATTACACTAGAGGGACATGTGCTTTGCACCCACACCCCATTTTTATTTTTTGTTTTTTGGGGGTGAAGCCACAATAGTGGTTTACAATTGAAGTGAGGAAGGAAAACTCACAGAAAATGAATGCATGGAAAAAATATTGATTTTAGAGGTTTGTACGAACATACTGGTTCGACCGAACACATTAGGGGTGCGCTAGAACCTGGGTTCGGGCGAACCCTTTTAATGCTTTCCCGCCAAAAATGAAAACAAAAGCCCTTATAAAAGGGGGGTTCGAATGAACCCTGGGTCGAGCGAACCCCTAGGGGTTCGCCGAACCACTGGGGTTCATTTGAACCCCTTATTCTCATCCCTCCTCCAAGACACCAAAACCCCGATTTTGCACTTTGGAGCTCGGGCTGATGATGAAAATGGAGGAAACTTCACAAACCCAATTGGAATCAGGTAGTCCTAAACAAGCTATCCAACTAATATAATCTTAATATGTTTTGGTTTTATTATGTATTTGTTTTTTTAGTTTTATTAAACATAGTTTTTCATTGAAAATGAAGGTCTATGTTCTGACATGTGGAAAATAGTAGATTATCAAAAAAAAAATTGAAAATATGAGTGCACCGATATTGAAGTTCTTGATCCAACCAAAAAAAAAATTCGATATATACAAAAAAATTTATGCATTATACCTGGTCGCGCTATGTCTGAATTGTAATTGGTTTGACTTCAAAACTTGATTAAAGAAAAAAAATATTCAATTAAAAAATTGTCTAACCAAGTGGAAGCACTAGATATTAGAGTTACGAATCTAAATTCGAAAGAATTATAATTTTATCCTTCATGGAAAAAAAGTTATGCGTTATACAGTCTGCATCACTTTTTAAAAATGCTATTTTTTGAAAAAAACCAGTTTTCATGGGAGATGGAAAAAGAAGTGTAAAATGATTCCAAAAATTTTGAAAAAAATATTTTTAGAATCTACAGAAAAAATGTGATGAGACTCTAGTTTGCATTATCTTCAAATTTTTCACGGTTTAGCCGCTATAGCTGCCCGAATGTGAAGATTTAATTAAAAATAATAATTTCAGTGTCCAGTTTGGCAAAAAATTGTAAACCACTATTGTGGGATCACCCTTGGAAAAATAGGGACCCCCTCCTCACTTTTCCCTTTTTCCTTCCTTTTTACCATCTTTTCTTTGTTTACCTTTGTGTTTTTGTTGCTTGTTAGAGTTTCAGGATCTTTAGGAGTGGCAAGTTATCCTTTTCAACTATAACCCTCAACGCTTTCTCATCTCCCTCGTTTGTCTTTGGCTCTTCACTCCTTTGGGATTTTCTTTGTCAAGATACTCGCTCTACATATCCCTAATCCCAAAGGCTTGAAGGTGGAATTGTCTTGTCACCTTGATCACCTCACTTATCGAAGCATCTAAACGATGTTGCAGTGTATTTATTGGGACATTAATGGTAGGTGTTTAATAGGTTAAAGGGGGGAAAATAATTTAAGGGTTTCATTTATCATTTGTGCAATTTGCGAGATCAAAATAAAAGCTCTATAACCCATTCAAAGATCCATCACAATTTCATGACCTCCCTTCATCCTCCTCCCTCAAATTTTCTTGCTTATTTGTGGTATCTTTGTGGTGTTCTTCATTTTTGCTTGCTCGTGCTCACCCATGTTCACTTACATCACCTCTTTTCCTATGCAATAACCAAGTATGCTTCATAATTGAAACTCTCATTTTTATTATTGGTTTTTTCTAGTGGTTTGCATGGTTTTCATTGTGTGTGTTGGTCCAATTTGGGTTTTATTTCTCATCATGTTTTGGTGTTGATTTCTGTGTTCTTCACCATTTCATTTTTATGTGTCACTTTGTTTTTATTTCTTCATGTTTTGGTTTCTCTCATTTCCTTCATGTTTCCCTACTGAAGTGTGTTTTTATCTAAGCATGCCAATCAAGTATATTTGTGACATCATTGCATCAAGCCCGGAGTCTTCCTTTTTCTATGCTTTTGGAGATAACCTTTGGTCCCTCCCTAATTTAGTGTTGGGTATGTGTAGGATCATGATGGGCAAAAAAGTGGCAATATGTAACTAATATGATGGCCCATGTGGCTGACGACTTTTTTTTTACCGAAAATTGATGAAACGAAAAGGGTTTTTAAAGGAGATTCTCAACTTTCCACCAATATAAATTATGCTTTACTTTGAATTTAATAAATAATTATTATTCATTTTATATTTGAATTATGACTAAAGTCTTGATTGATAGGTTGATTGAAAGACATGTATAACTTCCAAACAATATCACATTTTTTGAATCTGAAACATGTGTCACATTCTATGCTTCGCATACTATAGGATTAAAAAAAAAAAAATTATGAAGTTTTGACCAAGTTAAGGTGGTCAGGCATACGAGTTTTTATATTTTTTAAAATCTGTAATAAAAAAAATCATAATTAATTATTTACTTGGAAAAAGATTACACAAAATATGCATCACATTGTGACATGAGTCATCTACTTATATCTAAAATCTTATAAAAAATAATTATCATTTTATTGTGGTTAGGGTGGTCAGACATACACCTACTTATTTTTTCCTTGAAATTTAAGTACTATTGAATTGAAATTTCAAATTTTCACCAAATAGATTTTTTTAAAAAAAAATGAACCTAGTAGTTTAGAAACTACATTCAATTTGCTACAGATTCTATTCTTACATATTTTTGAAATAATATAGATAACTTATTCAAATTTTTACGTCAAGTTGCCTAACTCTGATTTTTCTAAATTTTTTGCCACTTAAGGGCCTATTTTTTCCATGATGATCCTGCACATACCTTGCCTTTTCCTTAAGGTATTTCTAAATCCACTTTCACCTTTCAAGTTTTGGGTACAATAGATGCACATATGAATTGAAGTGGCAAGAGCTAAAAGTGAAACCCATTCCTAGATGCCTAAAGAATAATTCCTTGGTAATATTGAGAGTTATAACTTTAGACATCAGACTTCATTGATATCCATTACCCCTTACCCTAATTGTGAGAAAATATTTAAGCATCATTCTCGACTCTCAACTCTCGATAAAGAAGATTTTTTCTTTTACAAGTAGTCGACCTTGTCGATAGTCGGATAGGTTCACTACTTAAATTTTTAAAGGATAAATCACAAGAATAATTTTCAAAGTCTGGTTCTTGAAAATGATAGATCAAAACATTATACTTTTCATATTCAGATGTCATGGTTCAACCTATCAACTATCCAATGGAGTATAAAGTGATATTTTATATCCTCGATGCTTGATCCCCAACACTTATTAGGAAAGGTTAGACATACATTAGATTTTGAGAAGTAGGTGAATGTCTTAAAGTTTAGGATTTTACAAGAACAAGGGACAAGAAACACCCATAATCCTTGACCCTTGAAGATAATACCCTTAATGAATATCAATCATCAAGTTAGTCAATGGGTGTTCTTCCTACCAATTACACTTAGTTAAAGACATAAAGTATGTAATAAGCCTAATCCCTAACACCCAAAAGAGCAAGAGTAAGTATGTCCTTTTCAAAATTGGTGTTTAGACTATGTTTGGTTGGATTTCTTAACTCTTTTAACAAGAAAAAAGGATCATTCCCAAGGCTTGATATCCAATGAGTCATGTTTTGGTTTAAATGTGGATTTAAAGGGTCTTCTATTTTGTAATATAATTTGAATCAACTTGTTTTTTGGAGTTCAATGAAGGATGATTAGCTCATTCCTTTTGTTATTTCCCTCAAAAATCTAATAGATGGTGTTTTCATATGCGAGAAGTATGCCAAAAGGAGTAGAGATGAAGTACCAATATAAAGGCTATCACTCTTCCCTCAAAGATGCTTTCTCCATATACAAAAATTGGAGATACTAACCTAAGACACATAAAATTAGATTAATTCTATAGGAGAGTTCATAATGAGGAAGAAACGCCTATTAAAGTGACTTCCTTGGCTAAATCAGGGTTGGTAGAGGCAACTTCCTTCCCAGTTATAGTACAATCACCTAAATTGGTGCTAACTTGTGCTTAGTATTATGACCAAAAGCATAGGAGAATACTAGGAGCATCTGGAGAAGTGATTCTTGATATCAATTCAGACATGATTGAGAGGGTATTTAGAATCCATGCTTCCCCTAAGTATGATACCATGGATATAAAGAAAACAATGGATTGCTTTGAGAAATATGAGACAAGCAACCTCAATATCTTTAATACTCAAATATTGCTTAGCCCCTGAAAGATAGCCCTTAATATGTGTAAGGTACAACATATGAGTGAATACAAGAAGGATATTAAAGAACAGATCATATTCCTAAGTAGAGTTTAGGGTAGTCCTAGCGGCAGAGAATTCTACCCACGGATGGTCTGATTTATGTTGTTTATCTTTGATGATAAGAAAATTTATTGGGCCACCATCATAAGCAATAATTTGCATGAACAACTTAGAGATTTGTTTGATAGAAACAAATTTTATATCGCCTCCTATTTAGTATTCTTTTTAGACTAAAAAAAAAATCCAAGAATCACCATAGTGGGACCCTATTAGTTGGGAGAAGTAAAGATTCAATGGCATTATCTGCACAACCTAAAGACAAACTATGGAGAAATGTGGAGCAAATACATTTCTCCTAGACCACAACAAATACCACTGAAAACCTAATTCACACATAAGTGAATATATCTCATTCTGCATAGCAATCCAGAAACCTAAATTTTGGTTATAGCAACTACCAAAAACCTTGAAAAACATTTCAGATTTGCACATGCATAGAATCAACATAGAAGAAATGCGAAGCACATCCCAAAGCACAATTTGAACACTTGCTCAATATTGATTTCTCTGTTTATCAAATTTTCTCAAAAGCACTTGGAATCCAAGTACCAAAGACATCATCTTAGCACATTACTTCATTCTAACACATCTCTAGACACTGCAACATAAAGATAGCTCCATGTACTCACAACACTTCCTTAATATCTCAACTACACATGCACACAACCTACAACAAACTGTTTTCCTCTTTTTCACAATTTTCTCAATATCCTCGACATCTTCATCATGCAACAAACTTCCTCAGCACATAGTTGACATCAATGACAACACCTTCATCCTTGCAAATATCTCCCCCTTTGTCATTGATGGAAACAAGTGATGTGAAAGACCATTAAAGACAACAAAATAGCTTTGAACACAGTTTCTTATGATTTTCTCTCTTAGTCTTTTGACATCTACATCTTTAGGTATTTTGGCATTTAGTCATAGTTTAGATTTACTCACTAATTGCATAGTGCATAGTTTAGCATTTCATTCAAATCCTTCAACATTTGCTTGGTCTTGGCATAGTCAAATATTGCTCACATAAAAATCTGAGGGAAAACATCACATTTGCAACAAGTTGAGAAGGGCTAAGGAGGTGATTCATGGAGCTTTTGAGGACTATTTGGTATAATTGTTCTTGTTTTATGCATTTTCCTCCATTGTTCTTCATAGTTAGTTAGAGTTTTAAATTTTATGCATAATTATAAGCTAGCCCATAAAATTTCCTTAGTTATATTGGTGAACCTAATGTCTTATGATCTAATCATATGTTTTTTGTAGGTTTTTCTTCTAAAAATTTGTGTTTATCTAACCCGTGTTTTCCAAGTTTTGCAAGTGGATTATTATTGTGATTGCAGGAAGCATTACCGGAAATTTTGTGTCTCCCCTTGGCTTCCAAACCTTCACATACACTCCTCTCAGAGCAAATCTCCCCAGCATCATCATCCGTCAAGAGTCTCATGCGGGAGTAATCATTGCAGCTGTGAAAATACCTCATTCTCAAAAGCCTCATTTCCTGTCTTGATTGCCGTACTATGCCCTCTACAACTAAATAGGAAAACTGAAAGAAAAGTGATTCAATTTTTAGCTTCAATTAGTTTCCTTTCAATTTCGTTTCCATTAACTTTAGTTCTCATTAACTTTAGTTTTATTAATTTAGATTAATTTAATTTAATTTAGAGTTAGATGTAAATTTAGATTTAAGATTTTTAATTTTTCTATGTTATTTTAAATTTAGCTCTTTAGATCTTATATTTTTAGTTAATTTAAATTTTAGATTTTGAATTAGAATTTAATTCAATTTTTAGATTTTTAAGTTAGCATTTTAATTAGATTTTTAGATTTTTAAATTAGCTTTTTAATTATATTTTTAGATTTTTAAACTAGCTTTTAAATTAGATTTTTAGATTTTTAAACTAGCTTTTAAATTAGATTTTTAGATTTTTAAATTAGCTTGTTAATTAGATTTTTAGATTTTTAAATTATATTCTTAATTAGATTTTTAGATTTTTAAATTATCTTTTTAATTAGATTTTTAGATTTTTAAATTATCTTTTTAATTATATTTTTATATTTTTAAATTAGCTTTTTAAATAGATTTTTAGATTTTTAAGTAGCTTAGGGTTTTGGGTTACTAATATTCTGGTTTTTAGCTTGTGGTGAGGAATCTAACATTGTTTTGTGGATTCTCTTATCACATTCCTAATTTCCTTAAGGCAAAAATCAACAAACAACAAACAGCAATCTTGCATTTACATTCATTTGGTTAAAATTTACTTGCATTTTCATATCATTGGGTTAAATGAACACAAGCACACATTGAAACTCATTAAGGCTAAAATGTACTTGCATTTTCATGTCATTGGGTTAAAATGAACACAAGCATGCATTGAAACTCATATGGTTAAAATGAACTTGCATTCTCACGACATGAGTTTAAAATGAACTTTTTCTTTCACATTTCAAGTTAAAATTTTAAAAAGAACAAAGTGTCTTGTGTGTCCTCCTCACATTATCATTTGATAATTAAAATTTAGAAGTGTCTCCAATTTTTATCACCTTGACTCAATAATCGAAGTATCCTCTCCCCTTGTGCACTTGTGTGATCGTGGGTGCAAGAGAAACAGTTATTGACTCTATAACTTGGGCCTTCCTTGGTGGGAAAAAGTACTCACCCCAAGGTGACTCAGACCGACAACAAAGCTCTTTGGCTGAGCTACCCCCGACCGCTATATAAATGTGAATCCTAATGGAAAACTTAGGATTATGAGTGTGGATGTGTCACACAGATAAAGAATAATTCCCCAAAACCCTGTTGAGTGTAACCTCTTCATGCTGAAATTCCTCCTTTAACGAAGCTTAATATTTGCCCCATGTGTGGCCACTCAAACAGGGGTCCTGAACTAAACACCTTTGTGTACTAGCCAAAATCCTTCTATTTGTTAGCGCAACAATGGTCATTGTGAAGGAATCCACATTCTCCCAGTTCTTATTAGAGGTAATCAATCTACCATGGGAGTTTCATGGGGGTTGGAAGCTTTTTTGGCCTGAGAAGTGAGTGCACTGTAAGGGGGATCCTGTGCAACCAAGCTTCTGGATTCAAATGCTAAGAATAAGTGCAGTTGGGGAAACCCATGTGGAATCTAGTGAATATTGTCCTTGCCTAACCTAGGATTGTGCTTGTTTCAAAACACAAAATATTATGTTTTCCAAGTGTTTTCTAAAACATTCAAACATTCAAACACCATCTCACAAACTTGGAAATAGTCATTCAACTTCAAAAATTTTCAACCTTGGCCAAAAATTATAAATAAACTAGACACATTCTAATGCAACGCATTTTCTGTATCGCATTTGACCCGCTACACCGCATTTGACAAATAGAAAAATGCATCTGCTTGTGTTGAACCACACTCTGTTCAAGCTTGCAACACATTTGCTAACTTCTGCAATGCATTTGGCTGTCCTGAACTACGTTTGACTTCCTGAACAAAGCAATTGCTTTATTGTGCTGCATTTGTAACCTGTAATGACACATTTGCTTAACCTAAGACTCATTTGACATACTACAATGCATCTGTGACCTAAAATGACACAATTGCTTGATAAAAACAAAACTCTTTCATAGACTAGAAACTGAATTCAAGCCTATCCAAACTGTCTTTAAACATCTGTTTCTAGAGGCTTCTTTTAGAAACCAGATCAATATTTTCTCAAATCTTTCATCATTTTCATCCATTAGGTTACATCTTTACCTTAGGTTCAACCTTGCTAATTTTAGTTGCATTCCATAGGCTCCACAATCATCATTTCCAACATAAAACTAGTCATTAGGCCTTCACTTTTGTAGACTTTGGATTGTGACAACTCACCATACTTTGCAAAATCATTGCCTTTAGAAGTAGGTTATTATTGGACTTAGTCAACATCATCTTCTTTAGTCATTATCCTTTTGTGTGACCTTTCCAACTCATAAGTCTAGTTAGAAAACCTCACTTGTCATTTTGTCCTTATTATTTTGTCCTTCAAACAAGTCCTTTGATGACTCAAATTGAGACATAGATCGAGCTTTGATTGGTTGAGTAAACTTTTCCCAAAGTCCATCAAAATCACTTTGACCTTTTGCATTTGCATACCTTATACCATTAGTCGTTTTAGTCATCATTTTGCATCTAGACATTCCCTTTAGTCAACATTTTCATCTTGGCATTATCACGCTAGTCCTCATTTTCACCCTTGCATTGACATCCCTTTTAGACAACCTTGTCACCTTGCATTAGTCATTTCTTTTAGGAAACATTATTATCCTTGCATTGTCATCCTTTATTCCAAAAATCCAAAAACATAGTCGTAGTCTCATGGCATCCACCATCATGTCTTCAAGTCACCTTAACATGCTTTCTAGTCAAATTGAATACCAATTTATCCATAATGGTCACACTCAGCTAGCCATAGACTTCAAAAGACATTATCTCCAATCCAAATCCAAATCAACCACAACCCATGATCAATCACCTGTGTACCCTTCCTACCAACAATCCATGAGTCCTAGTTCTCTGTCTATCTACCCTCACTACCAAAAGTCACTTAACACCATCCATGACATTATTCCACAACAAACGTCCATTAATCACCCTTATCCTAACCTTGAAAAGGGAAGCCAAATTTCCATTAATCCCTTCCAATCCTCCATGTCCTATCCTAGTACTCCATTTACTAATCCCGTCCACATCCCCACTTATCCCGTCCAAATTTCCACGTCTTATCCTAGTCAATCATCCACTAAACCATGTCAAGTCTCCATGTCCTATCCTAGTCCTTCATCCATCAATCTAACCCAAGTATCCATGTCATCCACTAATCCCTTCAAAGTCTCCATGTCCTATCCTAGTCCTATAGTCACTAATCCTTTCCAAGTCACCCCATCCCAACATACATCTAGTCATGAAAATTTATCCTTCTCCAAACTCACATCCCATTGCCTACAATTGAGGATATATGTCAAGATCAAAACCTAAGGCATGACATCACAACTTCATCCTCATGTCAAGATCAAGGCAGTCCATCCCATGACCCCATATTTAAGTACATTCAAGAAGTCCTCTTAAATAAAAATGGCATCCAAAATACACCTATCCTTGACAAAGATTCTATTCCCAATCATATTGTCCAAGACAACCCCATCTTTGACCAAGACACTACCATTGACCAAGAAGTCCAAAATGATCCACTCCTTGGCCTTTATGCCATTCATGATCAAACACTTGATGACCCTATTCAAGCCTTGACTATTGACACTTTCCAAAATGAGACACTTGCCTCCATTGGACACATAGACGATCTTCCTCTAGAACAAGAGTCTTACACTATGGACATATTTGCAAATGATCAAGCTATAGTTGAATTTACTAAAATCTATGATAATGACCATAATGATGGCTTTGACATTGACTTAGAAGCACCAATAGAATCATCTGAACCTGACATGTCACAAGATCAGACCAAAGATGTCAATCAGAAAGACATCCAACATGTCAATGAAGCTAAGACATCCTATCAATTAGGGTCATCTACTTTTATTAGAGCAGGATTTCTTGCAAAGGAGAAGATTCCAAGTAACAGTTTCCATATACACAATGATGGGTTAGCATCTTGCTTTCAAAACAAAAAATACCCCATCGCAAACAAAATTTGTCAGAGCATGCAATATCAAGGAAAGGACTAGGATGACATAAGCAAGGAATTCTAGAACTAGTACGGTTTTAAGAAAATTATGGACATCAAGGTCTTGGCTATTCTTCAATCAACAAATCTAACAATGTTAGTGGTACCTCCTCGATATTAGGGAAAATTTATTAGATACAAATTTCAAAATGGAGTCCATGAGTGATCCTTGTCATAATATTGCTACCAACACCTCTTCCGTCCACACCATAAACCATCACTCTCAACATCTTAAACCTTCCCTTTGGAACCAACAAAGACAAAAGTCATACAAATCAAAAGATCAAAAGAAAATATCAAAGGCCATTTAATCAGACAAAAATACAAGTGGACAAATAAAATTAAAATGGATCCCAAAGACAAGTGGATCAAGAAAACAAAGTATTTCAATAGAAAAAGTCAATCAAAATGTGGAGCCACAAGACAAGAGGACTCCCAAATATAATAAATGTCCACCTCCTTCAAAATGGCTATCAAGCAAGGCATCTAAAAATGTTGATTCCAAACACCATCCTAATCTTCACCATCCAACATCTAGGGTTTGGAAAATAAAAAGTGATTCATCCAAATGTCCAAACAATCCTTCCATGTCTACCATCAAAGGTCATAACCCTACATCTTGCCTAAAGTCCAAAAATCCCACATCATGTCCATTAGCTAAGACATCTACCTCACAAATCTATCACATCTTAGCAGCAACTCTTTATTATAAGGACTCTCATGGCACTTTATTGTGATGTGCGTATTCTAATAAGGCCAACTCTAGTATCAAAAAGGATCACAATGACATCAATCAGTTGTACGCAAGCGCTATGATCCTGACAAGACAACTACTTCAGAAAGGTCATTATTGTCATATCATGGCACCAGTCTCTACATCGACACTATCAGTGGATTTAGAACAGTCAGTGGTCATCTAAAGCATCAAGGCTATCGAGAAATATTAAAAATATAAAAAATCATCACCCTAATGAAAACCTGGAAAACAGGCATCTTGGTGACACCAAAAAAATAAAAAATAAAAAAAATGACAAAAATAGTAAAGAGAAAAATTTCATCCAATGGTGAAAACCTGGCAAACAGGTGTCTTATAAAATCAATCGTCTATGTGGACTTTTGCACTTGGGGGCAAGTCGTCTCATTTCTCATGCCTTCCTCTTGACATTGGAATCCGTCCACTTCATCCATATCATACTCATCCATGTTTTCTCACCTACCTTGGTCTTGACATAAAACATGCACACATAAATCATGCTTTAGGAAAACTCTTGACATGTCCATCCTTTGGTCATACACTATTCATGAAATGCCATGTCATTACTTTCATGACCTCATTATCCTATACGACATAGTCCTTGAGAACCATATGACAATTCCCTTAGTCTCATGTCTCCTGTCTTTTACCAAGGCCACCTATCATTATTTCATGCCTATCACCTACCTTGGCTTTCCCTTTTCAAACGGTCTAAGGATACTACATCATCCCATCTAGTCCTAACCAAGTTATTTCAAATGCAATGTGTCTAATCCATACAAGCACATTATCCAAAACATTCCCTGGCTTTGTTCCTAGCTTGACTGCAAACCTTAATCTTTCTTTCACATTATCGTCATCCTCACATTGCTTCGGGATGTGTCCTTCCCACATCAAACAACATTGTCATCACCTATCAATTGGTATTTAGCTTGAGTAGGGGTACAATCATGTTTGTCTTTGGATTCCCATGTGTAGGAATCATTCACATGCATTTTTTCGTGATCCTCTCAAAACATTCAAAAAGTCCAAAAAAAAATATCATAAAATGTCAAAAATCCAAAAAAAAACATCAAATGTTAAAAAGTCCAAAAAAATCATAAAACGACAAAAAACCAAAAAACTCAAAACATGTTCAAAACACAAAAGCATCCAAATAACTATCAAATTCTCAAAAACAAAGTCATAACTTGTCAAGTTAGTCATGCCAGTTAGCCTTTGTCATTGTCGAACTACATTGCCTCTGCGACTAAACGTAGGCAAGGCCATCTATCGATGCATCCCCAAGGTCCCCTAGGTTAGTCCTTTAGCATTCATCATGTCAGTAAAATAATTCAAACATAGTCACGTTGGTCAAATAAGTCAAACATAGTCGCACTTGACACAAGACAACATAGCCCAATCAATCATTAAGTCCAAATCAGACAACATAGCCCAATCGGTCATATAGTCAAAATCAGTCAAATTGCTAAAACATTAGTCAAAATTTCAATCTTGTCACTCTTTGGTCCTCTTCAAGATGTTTCCTTCTTGGATTTGGACCTCGTCAAAATTTCATTCACCTTTTTTAGGATGTGTCCTTCCTGATAATAGGCCTCGTCAAAACCATCAACACCGTCGAATTTGTAACCTATCAAAACTGTCAAACTATCAAGCAATCAACCTTTGGAAAACAAACATTGGCAAACACAATTAAATGGCTGTTAGTCTTTTTGGTCTATTTTGTCTTATGTTTTGACTATTTTTTCTATTTTGTCTTATATTTTGTCGTTTTGTCTCTTGGTCATGTTACTAGCTACCTCGAGGATGTCCCATGAAGAATTTAGAGGTGTGATAACGTATCATGACCTTTTTTTTTTTTCTTTGACTATTGTCTATGGATTGTTTTGACAAAAATACTGGGGCAACTTGGCCCTTAGTATGAGTTAGGACATTCCTTGTCTGCGACTATCTGTTTTGCAAGTGGATGACCTTGCACACCTTGGTCTACATCATACCATGGTGTTTGTTATCCATTTGTATCATTTTTACTGCCCAATGATGATTCGAGCAATGTCTATTAGTTATTTGGAAAAAGTTGAAGGTTTCTTTCCTATCCCACCCTTCTTCGTTTCCCCTCTAACATTTCGTCTAGTTTGCATCTTTGTCATCAATATCTTTCACCCTAACACTTTCTTGTCCTGTCATCTTCTAGTATTCTCGTCCATTTCGAGAGCACACTCGTGTTCTTGGAACCCGTCAGTCCTATTGAAGGGGAATACCGCTACCTCCTCATCATTCTTCCTCATCCTTTTCTTCACTAGGGCATATTTTTGACTTATTTTCTTTGTCACAATGCGATAGGCTGCATTATGACAAAGGGGCAAAATGTCGACCCATAAAAATGTTCTAGACCTATAGACCACATTTTCTGCATCTTACTATATTTCTTCTCACATATTAAATTATGTCCTATTGTCCAAATTCGACTATTAATTAAATAATTCTTAATTATTTAATTAATTTAAATCTTTAATTCTTCCATGATTATTTAAATAAATAGACTTTATTTATTTATTTAAATATGTCATTAATATCCTATGTCCTCTTATAATTAAATATGTTCTTTAATTTATTTAATTATAATTGACTACCTTATCTTTTTCATCATAATTAAATGATTATCTTATTTGACTTTTCCTCTAAATTTAAATAAAATCATTTATTTAAATTGTCCCACTTTCTAATTTCTCTCCAAGTAAATAATTTAATTATTTACTATCACATGGTCCCACCTTTTTGAATTAAATTAATTTTAATTGAAAATAATAACTTTCCCTCTTAAATCAAGTAATTTTAAATTAATTATTTGATTCTCTAGCTTTTTTCCTCTTTTTAAATAAATCTTTATTTATTTAAATGGATCCCTTATCTTGATTTTTGAATTAAAAATCAGTATTTAATTCAAAATAGCATTTTCCTCCATAAATCAAGTAATTTCTAAAATTATTTGATTTTCTAACTCCCTCTTCTGTCACATGCATTCTTATCCATTGATTGGATTTTCTTAAATCAAATCTTATCCACTCATTTTGAATTCAACCTAATGTTGCCCTAACCCTAATTATGGGTTGTCTTATTGAATCTTTTCCATTAATTCTAGGGCACTTGTTCATCCTCAATCTTGGTCGTTCATCCAAAATGGCATTTTCTATAAAATGCCAATTTTGCTCTCATTTTTACCATCTCTTTATTTCATCTCTTAATCTCTTAGTCTCTTAACATCTACATCTTTAGGCATTTTGGCATTTAGTCATAGTTTAGATTTTCTCACTAATTGCATAGTGCATAGTTTAGCATTTCATTCAAATCCTTCAACATTTGCTTGGTCTTGGCATAGTCAAATATTTCTCACCTAAAATTCTGAGGGAAAATGTCACATTTGTAGCAAGTTGAGAAGGGCTATGGAGGTGATTAATGGAGGTTTTGAGGACTATTTGGTATAATTGTTCTTGTTTTATGCATTTTCCTCCATTTTTCTTCATAGTTAGTTAGGGTTTTATGTTTTATGCATGATTATAAGCTAACCCATAACATTTCCTTAGTTACAATAAAAACTTAAATTCTTCACTCCCCAACACTTTAGCATGAAAAATAGCCAATATGGGACCCATTCGCCACCTTGGGAAAATGAGTCCCATCTAGGTGGGACTCATTTTCCTAGGATGGAAAATGAGTCCCATTTGACCCATTTTTAAGGCTTTGAGTGGGAAAAGTGGGTTTTTAGTTCAAATTTCTTCCATGTTGGCCTTGGGGACCAAATTAATGATCATGTGAGTGGATTGCCTATATAAGCAAGCGTTCAAATCCTTATTTCATCTAATCAACATCACGAATTCAAGTCATCAAGCCAAGGAAGCAAGAGTTAAGAATTCTAAGTCTTTGCAAGATCATCAAGATAGCTTTCAAGATCAATTATAAGGAATTCAACGATAGGATTCTTCATTAATTGTTGTAGAAATTCAAGATCCATCATCATTACAAGGTTATAATTGCATTACTTCATGTTTATGCTTCATTATCTTATTTCATCATTTGGATTAATTACCTAAAAGGGGTTTGATAAAGGAAAACCCTTATTCCCTAAAAATCAACACTTTTTCTCTCTTTCTTTGTGTGATTGTAGATCTAGGTGCTTTGAAGGCTTGGAGATCATTGAAGAATAGGTTATAAGATTATTGAAATGATACCCCAACTTATAAGGTCATAATCTTCACAAAAGGTCACTTACAAGTTAGAAATTGACAGTTTCAAATCTAGAAATCAAGAGGAATAGGAAAAGCAGACATTAAAGACCAGATCCAAACCTTCAAGTTTTATAAAAACCTAAGTGGACTCATTCTCCAAGATTGGAGAATGAGTCCCATTGTGGGTCAATTTTGAGATTTTTGCAGTTTCCGATACCCTTTTCCAAGAAACAAGTTCCTATGTAGAAAGTCTGATTTGGGACTGATTTTCCTAGATTGGTGAATGCATCCTAGTGGGCCAAAATTTTGGAATTAGCAGCATTTTTAGTCTACATTCAAGCCTCTACAAGTTTCCAGGTGCACAAATTCTATTCTATAGCTTTCTGTTTTATTCTTGTTGCATTTCTAGGTCATTTAAATCAAGTTTGCATCATATTAGGGTTTTACATTTCATCTTATATTTCATTGTCTTTTCCAAGGTCTATCTTGGTGGTGAAACCCTCTTGTAATCTAAAATCATACCCTAGGATACCATATTGTTAGATCTCTTCCTTCATTATTCATTGGGTTGAGGTCTTTAGGGTATCCTTGAATGTTAGTCAGAGAAAAGTGATGTTCTATGTCTTAAACCATAAGAACACCTATTTTCAACTAATCATTTTGGTGAACCTACATTTAGAATACCTTCTTTATTGATTTGGATTCCATCATCATCTCAGAATTAGTTTGTATTAGTTAATCGAAATTCTAGGGTTTCAAATTTTGCATTAGTGAAAGTACATATAGGTTGCATTTTTACATCTCAATTCTCAAATCATTGAAAAACATCTGAAAACTGCATTTTCACTTAGGATACACATCATACAACATAAAAAGCATCAAAATCCATTGAAAATTCTTGAAAATTTTGAAAAAAATCCCTACTAGGACTCATTCACCACCTTGGGAAAATCAGTCCCAGAACATATATGAAACAACCTTTTACAACACTAAAAACCTTGTTTTTGCACTTCTGTTTGTTTCCATTAACTATATGTTTAAGTTGGTTGAGTTTTTGTTACATGCATTTCACTAAATCTAGCTTAAATTGGCCCATTTCATGCATTGCTCAATTTTCCAAATTTGCATTTACAACATTTCATTTTCAGATCATTGCATAGTGTAATTAGAAAATTATCTTGCTTGAAAACTAAAAATTGCATTTCATTTTAAGTCCTTACATTGCATTTTAAGTTTGAATAGATTACTTTTCAAAAATGTTAGTTTCGTTCTTCTTCATGTTTGCAAAGAAAAAGTTAGTTAATAAGCATGTTAGTCATTCATTCAATGCATTCCCTAGTTATGAGAGTCTCTTAGTGCAAGAGAGTGAAAATGTCAACGTTTGTCTTAAACTTACACCCCCTCCTATCTCTCTTATTTGTGAGGATGATGTGATAGAAGAGAATACAAACATAGATATCCATGATGATCATAATTGTACTTCTCTTGATACCTCTCTTTTAGTGATGGAGGTATCTTGGCGAAAGAAGGTACAATCGTTGAGAATCATGAAGGTCTTGTTTTCCCTTCTCCTCATTCCCCTTGGGAAGATAGTATAACAATAGAATATGAATTCATTTCCACCACTTTACTTAGTCTCCATTCATCTCCCAACACCTCCCCTATAATTTGTGAAAATGCTTTATGAATAAGGACACAATCATGAATGATCATGACAAACACATTTGTGAGGAGGATATGTTGGTATCAAGGAATCTAATGATTGAGAGTTATAGCATTATTTATCTCCTTCCTAATCTTCCTAACATTTGGAAGATTCTATTTGAACAAGAGGATCCAATCATTGGAACACATGAAAATAATAGTTATCCTTCCCTTGATGTCTTCCCTATTTGTGATGAAGCTTATTTACAACATCTAACCATGAAATGTGATGAACCTCTTGTTTGTGACTTTCCTAAAATCTCTCCTACTAGGGTAGGAATTAGGGCACAAGAGAATGAGACCTTAGAGAACAAGAATGAAATCATTAACAATCACAACAATCAAATTTTCCCCTCCCCTAATAACTCTCCTATCGGTGAGGAATATATTATGGTGTTACAAGATCCCATCAATGAGAATCACGAGGAAAACATTATTGAACAAAGAAACACCATCAGTGACAATCAAGAAAATACAACCATGAATCATTCCCTTGTGATGAAGTGATTTTTGAAGAACTAACCCTTGAATGTCAAGAACATTTAGTTTGTAGTTCTCCTAAAAAATCTCCTACTAAGGATGGTACCATGATGCAAGAAAACAATAAAATTTTCAAACTCCTTTCAAACAATAGTAACGTGACTTCCTTAGATGTAGATGATGATGAAAACAAGGAAAAGAGTGTTGGGGTTATGAACATTAGAGCTTCTTTGAGTCCTCTAATTATTAGCCCACCTAACCCTCAACTTATCATTCATCCACCCTCACAATAACAAGAAGTTCAAAAGAAACATGTGCTCATCTTAGAACCACCTAAAAGGAAACTCAATAATGATAACATTTCACACTTATCGAGTTACAATGAAATTGCTCACATATATAACAAAGTGTATACAATCAAGGCCAAACCCAAACATGAAAGACTTATGAAGCACCTTGGGAAAGGATGAGATACTATAGAAAAATATATCCATTTCCCTATAAAAGCCTAATGATTTTGTTTATTGTCCCTCCAAACAAAAGCCTTCATTCAATGTCAACACTGTCACAAATGATTCTCCTAAGACAACTTTAACCTTGGTACATACTAAATTGATAGATATCTCATTAAATGTGTATCAAGAAAAAAATTTGTTTGCTCATCAAAATAAATAACATTAGTTGCTGCTCCTTGACATGCAATAGTTGTAAGATCATAACGTACTCACTATTGCATGTTTTACATTCATCACAAGGAGCAACATATCATCATCCATTCCAAGCTCACCTTATCCTACACTAAGTGGGGGAAAAAGGTTAGAAATCCCTATCCCCGCATGTCACCTATCATTGTCTCTTTTGGTTAGTTGGTTTCCTTTCATTAATATATAAGAGCAAGCTTGGAATGTGGACGACATGCCTTAACTTGTCTTGCATGTGACATACTTATTCATGATGTAGCTCAATTTGGAAACATATGACTTGGTATAGGGATTTCCACTTTGGCTCCTATGTCTTCTTAGCATTCATCGTTGGATACTTTAAAGCAATTTCTCATAGTGATGGTGTAGCAACCGCTTTAAAGTGGGGGCATACAACGATGACATCTTTAGGCAAAAATTTCATGGCATGATTTTTCTTTTTTCTTGTGACATGTCCTCTTCTTGGTGTTGTCATTGGGTTTGATTCCATCCAAGAGTGTACGATCTATTGACATGGCATGATTTGAATGAGGCATCCCATGGGAAACGATCTAACACTTTTGACTTTTCCTCTCTTGGAGACATTAGGGACAATGCTCCCTAAGAAGAATACCTTACATGAACAAAGCAAAATCTCCTTTAAATTTTTTTTTACATGACATTCAAAAACATTTACTAAAAGAATTTCATTGTGGTACCTTATCAAAGTTATCAGGAGGATAACTTTGGTATGGTTAGTATGATGGGAAGTTGACACATTAACATGAATTTCTCATTATACGGTGGGAAGCAGACACACTGGAATGACTTTCTCACTATACCACTTCACTGGGACAACTCAACCTGTGGATGAATTGATGTTTTGTGGCCCTAGAGTGAGTGCATCCTTGATCCATATCATTTTTACTACTCATTCTTTTAGTTCTTGACAGTGCATGATCGTGTATCTTGTTTTGCTGCATACTATACACCTTGTATGTGTCCTTTTGTGCTCATGTTGGTTTTAATTAGGATCTTGGATCCTGGGGGCTTGACTGCTGCCTAGATCTTTGTCATCCTTTGTCATCCTCATTGGTACAATTAGAACCCTCTTGAATGTCTACTTTAGTGTGAGTTTGAAGCAAGTTCATCCTCTCACTAAAGTGAGGGCTAAATGTAGTGTCAAAAAATGGGTCCCTTGCCATTTTCAAACTTGACATGGGAATAATTAATGATAAATTGGACTTAATGTTGCCTTGATCTAGTGTTGTAAGGTGTTTTACATATCCACATTAGGTCTTAGGCCTGTTTTAAGCTAAATTAACTTAACTCTACCCTAATTTAATGTTGTAAAATGTATTTATTTACATATTCACATTAAATTTGGGAGGCTTGCAAACTAAGGTGGACTAATCTAGTGTTGTAATGTGTTTTACACATTCACATGAGATTTAGGGCCCTTCTAAGCTAAATAGACTCATTTTTTCCTTAATTTAGTGTTGTAAAGTGTATAATTTATTTACACTTTCACATTGGATTTTGGGTCCCCTTGCATTGATGAACTTTTAATAGGCCCCTATGACCCAATATTGTGCATCCCAAGGCATATTTTGATCAAAGACCTGACAAGATCAACATAAGAACTTAAATTCTTCACTCCCCAACACTTTAGCATTAAAAATAGCCACTGTGGGACCCATTCACCACCTTGGGTGAATGAGTCCCATCCCGGTGGGACTCATTCACCTGGATGGTGAATGAGTCCCATTTGGCCTATTTTTAAGGATTTGAGCAGGAAAAGTGGGTTTTTAATTTAAATTTCTTCCATGTCAACCTTGGGGATGAAATTAATAGTCATGTGAGTGGATTTCCTATATAAGCAAGCTTTCAAATCCTTATTACATCCAAGAAAAATCAAGCATTCATGTCATCAAGCCAAGCAAGCAAGTGTTAAGCATTCCAAGTATTTGCAAGGTCATCAAGATAACTTTCAAGATCAATTCTAAGGCATTCAAGCGTAGGATTCTTCATCAATTGTTGCAGCAATTCAAGATCCATCATCATGGAAATGTTCTAATTGTATTGCTTCATGTTCATACTTCATTTTCTTATTCATCAAATTGGTTTAATTACCTAAAATGGGTTTGACAAAGGCAAACCCCTATTCCCTAACAATCAACACTTTTTCTCTCTTTCTTTGTGTGATTGCAAATCTAGGTGATTTGAAGGATTGGAGATCATTGAAGAATAGGTTACAAGCTTATTGGAATGATTCCACCATTTATTAGGTCATAATCTTCACAAAAGGTCACCTATAGGTCAGAAATTGATAGTTTCAGATGTAGAAATCAAGAGGAATAGGAAGAGTAGACATTAAAGACCAGATCTAGACCTTCAATTTTTAGAAAAACCTAAGTGGAATCATTCAAATGAGTCCCATTTTGCATCAATTTTGAGATTTTTGCAGTTTCGGATACCCTTCCAAGAAACCTGCTCCTTTGCAAAAACCCTAACTTGGGACTGATTCGCCCAGATTGGCAAATGAGTCCTAGTGGGCCAAAATTTCAGAATCAACAACATTTCCAATCTCCATTCAAGCCTCTACAAATTTCTAGGTGCACACATTCTATTCTGTAGCTTTCTATTTTGTTCTTGTTGCATTTCTAGGTCATTTAGATCAAGTTTGCATTATATTAGGGTTTTGCATTTCATCTTGTATTTCATTGTCTTTTCAAAGCTCTAGCTTGGTGGTGAACCCCTCTTGTAATTTGAAATCATACCCTAGGAGACCCTATTTTTGAATCTCTTCTTTCATTCTTCATTGGGTTGAGGTTTCTAGGGCATCTTTGAATGTTAGTTGGAGAAAAGTGGTGTTCGATGTCTTAAACAATAAGAACACCCATTTTTCAACTAATCACTTAGTTGCATCATATTGCACACATAATTGAATGAAACACACACCTAGTGAAAATTAGGTTCATCATTGATACCCTATTGATGGTGAATCCATTTTTATTTGTTTCAATATCATCATGTCAAATTTCATGAGAGTTCATGTCATGTTTTGGAGCTAACATGGGTGGTGTAGAAAGATTGGGGGCGAAAAAGGGGCTAATGATCTTTCAATTTTTTTAAAATGTCATAATGTGAGTGCATTTTAACACTCTCAAGTTATAAGGTGAGAACGTTATAGCCTCTATAAATCTTATTCACACCAATCCATAATGCATGCATGATATAACGTGGGCACATTATAGCCTCTGTAAACAAAAAACCTTTGAATTCATTCTTATTTCTACATTGTTTTGCTAACTCATGGCTTGCAAACCCTCAAGGGAACACTTGCGTTATTGGAGAACTATTTCCTTGCTATATGTCCACAAAATCTTTGCCAAAATTCTCCCACAATGCCGAGGAGGTCAAAGGAATAAGTGTTGATTGTTTTTTGTGTGAATTTGTTTCTAAATTATAGGTAGATTTAATATGTTATTTGATGTACATTTATTTAATTTATAGGAAATGATAATTCACATCCTTCTCCTCAAAATCCCCCTTCACCTCAACTCAAAATACTTGCTAAAGAACAACCCCAACAAACACCTCCAACAATTCCTCAATATGCTCCAGGAACTCAAGAAAATTTAATGGGGAAAATTGAAAAAAACAAAAAACAAATTGAGAATATAATTGTAAGGTTGAACAATCTGATAAGCTCAACCTTGAATAGAGCCACACTTGCTCAATAACTTGAATCAATGTTATCGAATGTAGGTTCAAATAACAAGAAAATAACTAGCTGGTCATATAAGAGAAGAGAGTATAGAAAATTTTATGTTGATAAATTATTCTATAAACAAGTGAAAGATGAAAAATTTACAAAATTTGACTTATGTTTCCCTATTCACAAACCCTAAAAAAAATCAGCCTTTACACCCTTCAAGCAAGAGGTTCCCTATCAATTGCTACAACCTCCAAGGGATAAAGAACCATTTTGGCAGAGGTGGTGGATGGTTTTTTACCATCCTCAATGCAACAAAAATGAGGTGCCACAATATTTTTTGAGAAAACTCTACTGCGAGTTTATCCTCAATAAAATCCCAAACTATTTTGATATGCAAGACTTCTAGGGTAGAGGCGGAGGATTCACACAAGATGGAGTGGGGAAACATCTTGACCCACACAATGGCTAGCAAGACGAGCACTTGCTAGACCAACATATGAGAATGTGGCTATCCCTTCCATTATGAAGTAGAGTGTTGAGGTTGAGACACAATATAACTTGATTAGTTCCATAACCTAGAGCCTCGTACAACTTGCTAGTCCTATAGCACAGGGTGAGCAGGGTGATTCTTCGAGCAATAGAGATCCACCTCATATTTTTTAGGCTTGTGGGAAACCTTGTGGTTATGATCCCATGCATAGTCAGGACATAGGTGTGTAGGATACATCTGCAACTAATCAGATGGTGATGATAGATGCCCTCCTTAATGAGGCATTCAACCTTGATAGTAAGGTAAATGTTAGAAATTTCATTGAATTCAATTCATTACATTTTATTTTTGAAATACAAGATTAACTAAATTAGTTTAATGATAATAATGAAACTTCAGTTTCATAGTGTTCGTTCAGTTTTTATTAGTCGTCCATCTCATTATTATGTGACAAAATGTACTTCTGAGCTATGTAACTAAGAAATAATTATAAATATTACATTTGAATAGAAAATTGATATATGAATGGTATTCTTATATCCGATTTTGGATGTTGAATATGTTAAGCTTGGAGATCTGATGGAAAGACATCCTAGTCAAGGTGAACATCAAAGCTTCACTTATGTAACAAAATAAAGATTTTAACTAGTGAATTGTAGAAAATACATTTTTGTAGTCTATATTCATATCGTTGATTGCATTGCATTACACATGTTTCAAACTCAAAGCATTACTTCACATTGTATAACTAATAACTAGATGCTAATAGATGACAATTTCTCAATTACAATATAATTTTTTACAAAGTCAACATAAGAATTTATGCAATTACTTCGCATTGCATAACTAATACTAGGAACAATTGCCAATTGCATTTGCTTGTCATGGAATTCCATGAAACCACATTTCTTTGAGGCATTTTTTAAACAATTCAATGCCTTGTCTATGCTATGGATGCTTGGAAAAAATATATCAAAGCATAATAGTAAGCTATAACATAGACAAGGCAGTGATCTGTTTGAAAAAATACCTCAAAGAAATGTGGTCTCATGGTGATGTCATGGCATTCCATCACCATGAGACCACATTTATTTGAGGCATTCTTTTAAACAGTTCATTTCCTTGTCTATGCTACCATATTTTTCATACATGTCTACCAAAGCATTTTATCAAACAGTTTGAACTGCCTTGCTACTATGGCTAAAATCCTAAAACAAGTGCTTTCAAACAAACTATGGATGGTTGGAAAAAATCTATCAAAGCATAATAGTAAGCAATAGCATAGAAAAGGAATTGAACTGTTTGAAAAAATTACTCAAAGAAATGTGGCCTCATGGTGATGGAATGGCATGACAATATAGATTCCAAGAAGATCTACATCAAAATTAATACCATATAACCATCATTTTACTCACTATACACATACTAAATATCAAATAGCTAAACATTTTACCAGCCAATAAAGATGAATCACCACAATGGTTTTGCTGAAAGGAATCCCTCTCAGTAATTTGTTGCATATATAACTACTATTGTAGTTGCTTTTGCTATTGTATATGCTACAGTTGTAGTTGCTGTTGTAGGTTTTCTTTTTTTTTTTTGTTGAAGATGTATTTTCTACAATAGTTTATTCTTTCATTGACACTTTCAACACACTTGTATTTTTAGTTGCTGCTGCATTTATAATTGTGGTTGTAGGTTGCATTTGGTTCACTTGCTACTTTAGTCTTCATTAATGACTCTATGCCATTTGTAATCTTCTATGCTTCATTTATTTTAATCACCTCCTTTCCAAATAAAAAAGAAGGATGAACTACCCAAGTTCCAGTGCTTGATAGCTGAGGGAAGATTTGTATATTTTAAATTATTTAACTCTGATCTCCATTTCAGAAGGCTTAGGCACCACTATTTAAATCAAAGGCTAAGCACAAACAATAATTGTTACTAGACTGCGATAAATTCTAGTTAATATAATGTTGGGTCCATTTTAAATTTGCTGTCAATGCTCAACCTCTATTGTCGTGATGGGCGTGTAGCTGATATGACTCCCTAAGATGCAAAGTTACGTGCAGTAAGAAAATACGTAAATTATATCTATGAATATATCTGCAATGGATCTAATTTGAAAGATAATTTATATTGAGGAAATAAGATGTCCTTCATTGGGCAGAAGGGAATTATTGTCACTGACATCTCTTGTTATGATTCCAACGAATTACCCTACACTGAGTCAATTCTAGTACAATCTTGCAGTAGTTCTATCAGTTCTGCCTATGCTTTTGCTTTGACAAGAAGCTATGACATAAGATGCAATTAAACAATCTATAGAAACATAACTCCAATAAAAGATTATAGGATTTGTGTTTTAGCTAAACTAATGACCATTGTTGACCCACACAAATTCATTTATCTAAAAAATGCTTAGAGTGCCGCTAATACCTACTGTTAGCACATACAATGTGCTCCCTCTAATGATACATATATGGAAATTTAATGAAATTAATTCAATGCAGTTGGAATAGTACTGAATTATTACCCATAGCCATGAACAATCACAAGCATTTACTTTGCGCTATGTTACTTTTTGGAATCTAATGTGTGGTTTTCAGAACAAAATATAAAAATATGGCTGCAACGTTTCTACATGCGTAGGTAGTTTGAACCACAATTTACACGGAGGTGATAGATTGTAACCACTTGAATAACATAGATAATGCCACTATATTATCACTGAAGCAAGTGGTTGGATCGAATGGTAGCGTGTTAGGTCTTCCCAAGGTCGATTGCATAAAGACATGATTAATTGAACGAATCGCGTGCCTTTTAAGGCATAGTCCTAGGTGATATATCATCACCTTCCTTTAATCAATGCATAGATATAGTCGTATTACAACATCGACTTTGTTTTTAGGCGAGCATAGTGACTTAAAGGAACTGCCTATAGATTTGACGTTGGCTTGGCAAGCACGATTGAGTTGTAGAGGATTGATAGGTGAGGGTGAAAATCCTAATCATTTGCCAAAACATTATTGCATTCTGTTTTCCCAAGTTTAATCATTGACCACTCCATATATGTATATCCTTGCTATTAAGACCGCCATAATTTTGTTGACAATCCATGTCAAGTGGGTGATAACTATGAGCTCTTTTTACCTACATATATATTTCCTTGTTATTAAGACTGCTATAATTTGGTTGACAACCCATGTGAGGTGGGTGATAACTACGAGCTCTTTTTACCTACTAACAATCGCACCTTGGTGTGTAATGGGTACACCGAACAGTTGCGGAAGGTCAATTAGGAAAAAATTGGGTCTACTTTTTGCAAACATTTTGCGATACATGAGGTCAATTGGCAAGCCATTTATAAAATGATGTTTGTGCAACAAAGGTCTCAATGGAGAAGTGATAGCTTCAAATCAACTATGCATCCTTTTGTAGGGATCCAAATACGACCGAAACAAAACTTCTAAATGAGGAAGATAATTAAGCTCCATTACCAACAGGCTCATGTTATGTTGCAATAGAGAGAGAGGGAAATATATAGATAGAAAGAGGGAGAGATAGAGGGGGGAAGAGTGAGAGAGGGGAGGTAAGGAGATGAGGAAAAAATAAAGTGAGATTTAAAGAACAAAGAGAGAGGACATGAGAAAGAGAGGGATATACAAAGAGGGGAGGGGGAGAGAGAGAGAGAGAGAGAGAGAGAGAGAGAGAGAGAGAGAGAGAGAGAGAGAGAGAGAGGAGAGATAAAATGAAATAGATATCGAGAGAAGAGAGATTAATAGTTAAAATTGCATCTATAACATCTAAAAAATCTTCTTCCATTATGTTGTGATAGATGCCATACCCTATTATAGAGCTCCTATACCAACATTTGCAAATACAACATTTGATATGTCATTCACAATTGTACTAATTGGGAAGGTGGAATTTCTATAGGAGAGAGGGCCAGGGAAGAAGAACACTTGGAAATTTCATAGGACATGCCATTTTTCATTGAATATGTACTAAGTTATAACATGTTTGTTGGTTTGAATCCATTGTGATTGACCCACTATATTTTTTTTTCACTTCTCTTGTTTACATAAAACACATCCACACAACCATCACATGTTTAATGGACATCTTAATCATAAAGTTTAGGGTGTTCTTGATGTACTCAGCATAAGCAAGAACCTCAACCATACACACAATGATCAATTTTAAGTGTAATGCAATAAAGGTTACTCATGTTATTGAAATATATAAATCCTTGTCCACTAAACCTAAATGGCTACATACACATAGAACAGAAGCAAAGCTTATATTGTTAGGATATGTTCCAAGAGTGCTTCATTAATTCAAATATTATGAGATCATCCTTGCAAAATTCATTTTGTGCATATCCTGCAAATGAGACCACATTTCTTTGATGCACTTTTTTAAACAGTTCACAAGCCTCGTCTATGCTTCTACATTTTCCATACATGTCTATCAAAGCATTTCCAACTATAATATTTGACAAAATTCCCCCTTCCATCGAATCTATACCTGTGTTCCAAAACTCCCATTTTGGGACAGGCGGGGAGAATATTGGCTTTACAACTACCGATTTGATTTTCTTGAAAGTTTCTTAATCTTTGTCAACAAATCCATTTTGTTCATGTCATGCTATCATAGCATTCAATGTGACCAATTTTCTTTTGAGGCACATTGTCAAACAGTTCACGTGCCTTGTCTATGCTTCCACATTTTGCATACATGTTTACCGCTCTGGTTGTAACTACATCTGACCAAATTCTCTATCCTTTAGATGCTTTGATGGATGTCCATACCCTGTTCCAAAGCTCCCATTCGACACAGGCTACAAGGATTCTGGAAAAGGTTGTAGAGTGTGGCTTTAAGCTCGTCAGCCGCATATGCCTGAAAGTTTCTAAAGCCTTTTCATCATATCCATTTTGTGAATATCCTGCAATCAGGGCATTCCATGAGAACTCATTTCTTTGAGGCATTAAGTCAAACAGTTCACGTGCCTTGTCTGTGCATCTGCATTTTGCATACACGTCTACCAGGGCAGTTGTGAATACATCTTACGAAATCCCTATCCTATGAATGGTGTGCATAGCCTATTCCATAGCTCCCATTTCAAAACATGCAGGGAGGATGCTGGCAATGGTTGAGGACTCTGGCTTTACACCTGCCAATTGCATTTGTTTGAAAGATTCTAAAACCATTTCAACAAACCCATTTTGTGCATTTTCAATTTTTTTGCATACAACGAAATAGTGCGACAAGCTCGGAGGAAACCCACGTCTTCTAATCCTGCAGTAGCTAACTTCTACAGCGCGAGAACTTTAACTATGCATCGGTGAGCGGGAGATAAGATGCGCTTGGAACAACAGAGATAAAAGAGTGACCTAAAAAATTAATGGCTACGATCACTTTGATCATCTCTAGAAAGCAATGAGCCGTTGATTGCATATTTTAAGTTGGGCATGTTCATAGTGGATACGCCTTCGGCGTAAACAAGCTACTCGAAGTCCAGAGAGTAGTTTCCAAAGTTACATGATTTAAAAGTAAGTGTACACCACACTTGCCTCATGCTAGACATTCCTCACCCAACACTTGACTATAGAACTTAACAAGCAATTACTATATTCGCTTAAAAGGTTGCCAAATGCTTATCTTGAGCTCCAAAATTGAATAGCTCTAAAACTCCAATATTTTCACATCTACTTTTAAAATGCATTGACAATACATGAAAGTGGTGTTTGCAATATTCTTTCCTATAGATGCTGCACAGTTATACTCCTACGTGAGCTTGTCAATATGACTTAATTTGTGCAAAAAATTGAGGTAAAATAATTGTTATGGTTTCAACAATTTATTTCATTTGTTGATTGCTTCTTAGGAGGTGTATTGATTTGTTGTTTGCACGACACAACAGGTTGAGGATAAAGGGGTTGATCCCCATTGTGAAGGACGCAACCTCCCCAAGGAGTCATGTCTTCCATGATGGAGTTCCACCTAGTCATAGGATTTATTTATTTTCACCCTCTTTTTACACTCATATAATCCTTTAGCAATTTATGCTTCAGAAATATAATATGCAAGATGGCATCCCACTATAGTATGTACACAAAATAAACTAGTATTTATTCATGTTGGCTTAGATAGAAATAAATAAATAAAGTCATATTTCAACTAGGCCTTGCTTGGTGTTCCCATGACATCATCAAACTTGGTATTCTAGACTGTTTAACTAACTAATATCAGTTGGGTAACACTCTCAAATCAATTGAATAATCGTGCCATTCAAGTATGTTCTTTATATATATATAATTTCTTAAAACAAATTTATGTATTTTATAATTAAATTTGGCTAGAAACCACCTTCTTTCCTGCTTCAAAACAAGAAAGAAAGAATAGGGGTTCACTAAATGTGCAACATAAGTACATTTCCAAAGAAATAAAATTGCATCATGTATTTTGTCTATTTCGAAATAACACAAAGTGATTTTTCTAGACAGATTGCAGATACATTTTCCTTATGCAAAATAGGGTAACAAAATATATGTAATGAACAAGGATTGCTCATAGATGAATAAAAATTATTCTTTCCATTCTTTTGTTTAACGATAAAAAGCTAGCCATCAATAATACAAGCAATATTAAGGAGTACAATACATAACACACCAATTACTAAGGCTTTCTCTCCACCCTACCGTAATGGCATCATGGAGCTTTGTGGGCTCTAGCCATACCTTCAAGAAAGATGTAAACTACCAAATAATCTTGGTATGCAAAATGAAAGTATTTACTCCCAAATCATATTTCCCATTTTACCCAAAACAAACTCTCCATTTGCATTTCCCCAAAAATTAAACCCTCATTTGCAAATAATAACAAAGAAACTTAGATCAAATCCTTTAAAAAAAAAATTAGGTAGCAATAAGGAAAGAACTTATCTTTAAGACCATTCATCTTGAACTCCATTCCATATAAGATGACTGCTTCATTCCTTCCAACTTTTTTTTTCCCTTTCTTTCCAAAACTTCACCTTCAAGATTCTCCAAAAGGAAAAATGGGTAACACCCCACTCATTCCTCCTCTCCAAAATATATAGGAGTTTCAACTTGCAACCATTGGATGGGAAGGTGTGAGTGTACCTCCACCATGAATGAGGGTGTTTTCTTTATTCAAGAGGGGTGCATACACTTGGACAACCCCTCAATCTTTTCACCCCATCCTTTCCTCAAAATTCGCCACTCCTCATTATGAGGACTTTTCAGGAGTCAAATCATGTCCTTGAGGCCCTATTGTATGCCCACCCTAGGAAATTGACCAATAACCCTCCTTAAAGACCCACTTAAGGTTCCATCCAAGTTTCACATTTGGATAAAAGGGTTTCTAAACCTTAACCCCAACTTACCTCTCACATGACACACAACTAAATATCCTTTCAACCCAAAAGAATAGACATAATAATTTTATTTCCTTCTAAGTTCCAAAATAAGGAAATCAAATACATAACCACAATAGGATGTCTTTCAATTTGTTCTCACTAGTTTTCCCTTCTCATAGTGGCACCCTTTCTTACCTGCACATTACCAATGAAATCATAAGCAACAGTCATATATCACATTAATTTGGTAGTTGAAATAAGATAAATTGTACAACAATTTCATTAAAATTCCAATTCGTATTCATAGTTTACAAGTGCCTAAGACCTTCATGGCAATGATAATAAAACATGTTAAAATGAAATACAAGCACATTGTCATGAAATCACACTATGTATTGTCTAAAATATATCTAAGCATCTATTTAGAAGAAATATATAACAAAATTAAGATTGTATTATTCACATGCGAAACGGGGTCTTACATATCGAGAAATATAAGTCCAAACAATAAGTTGAGGGAAGCCTATTTAGAAAATACACAACTATGTAGCATAGGGTTTGTAAATTGCTACCTTAGGCAGCATGGGGGTAAAAGTCTGCACACTCGTAGTGAGTATAGCGCAGAAGAGCTTAGACTCAAAACAAAGGAAAAAAAAGACATAACAAATTAAATACAAACAAAAGATAATCCCGCTCCATACTCTTAGTTTGACCATGAGAGAAGGCGTAGACCTATAACTTGTTGTCTCTGAATATTGTCTCACTATTTCCTTTATCAAATAGCATGGTATTGAATAAAAAAATAACCCAACAAATGTAATCTCAAGGCAACAAGCGGGGAGGGGAGGATGGGGAGGGCGGTCGCGGAATGTAATCTCAAGGCAACAAGGGTCGGGGGGGTTGTAGAAACTGGTATAAATAGCAAAATCTAATCAAGTGACTTAACCACGTTTTGATCTTGAATACAAGTGGGCACCCTGTAATATTTTTACCATCTACATTGATTTATTTTGCTAGCATACAACTACCTTCCTACATAGCGTTGCAAGCAGTAAAGGAGAGTGAAGTTTTCTGTAGAAGTGGGTGGAACAGAAAAGAGTGAAGGCTCACACCCTATGTGGTCATAGCAATGGGATTTAAAATCATTCTTTTATTTTTAGCACATAAATTTCTTGGCATTACAGATTGCATTCTGGTAATCAATAGATATTAGATGTAATAAAATTAAAATAAAATCAGGGTTGGTAGTTACCATATTAATACAAAGTTATCTTTCACCATGCTAGAAATAAATGTTATGCCAGTGACTTAAATGGATCATTGATATATTGTACTGGTCGAGTGTTAGTTTTTATGGCATCTACTAGAGGAGTAGTGTGTTTATCAAGGTGGACTAATTATAGTGTTGAGTTTCTCTTAAGACAATAATGTTAGCCGTATTCTTGGCAAGAATAGTCAGCTCCCATTTTTAGTGCTCCATCTTCCTTTTTACACTGCTAAAAAATTATAATAATGAAAATTTCACCTTTCGTCATCCTAATAGAACAGTGATGAATAAAAGGAAGCACATAAATAATTTAGGAAGTTCGTGTAGTTCAAGAAGTTTCACTTGAAATATAGTATTTTCTTTTAATGATGGAATCCATTCCCACGAACAAGGGCTAAATCGTGTTAAGTAAAATAAACTTAAAAAAGAAGCAAACAAATAAACTTAATACTTAGAGGTTAGAGTTTAGAGTTTCCCATATAGAGCTTTATGTTTTCCCCCAAGAAAGTCCTTCATAAATAACTTAGTTTCCATGTCCTCTTATTTTAATCTTTTAAAGAACAAAAAGTGAAATATTTCATACTCTCTTGGAATGGGTGGGATTTATTAATTTAAAATGAAAAACAAAAGAAACAAAGCTTAAGCTAGGTATTACTAGAACTAGAATTTTTTTTTGGGAAAGAATTTTTTTTTTCTTTGGTATTTTCTTTTCTTTTAGAATACATAATACATTTATTTATATATAGTAATAGTTATTCTTATAATTTTGAATTATTTTCTAAAGTAAATAAAATATACATGTATATAAAGAACATTTATTATTCTTATATATGTTCGAAAAAGGTCTGAATGCCAGTCCTTTAGTGATTATAGGCCCATTTCGTTATGCAACATTATATATAAGGTGATAGCCAAGGTGCTTGCCAATAGACTCAAATTGGTATTGGGAAAAACAATATCCACAGAGTAGAATGGTTTTGTCTCAGGGCAAGAAATCACAAATTGCATCCTGTTATTAACTGAGGCTATGCATACACTTAAGATAAGCACAAAGGCAGGGATGATAATCAAATTGGATGTTTGTAAGGCATATGATAAAGTGTCCCAGGGCTTCCTTTTGAAGGTTAAGGAGAAGTCGGGATTCAATATTTATTGGCACAAACTTATCTTCTATTACATCTCCTCTGTCCATTTCTTGGTCTTGGTAAATGGAACACTATACAATTTCTTCCAAGCCACCAACGGCCTCAGTGAGGGTGACCCCATATCACCATTCTTATTCATGATCATGGCTAAATCTTTAAGTTGCGCCATCAAAAATAAATTCCAATGGCTAGAATGGAAGGGTGTGTGGGTGGCTCCGTATGTAGATCCAATTACTCACTCACAATTTGTTGATGACACCACTTTGCTTGGAGAGGAAAGCATAAGGGAAGCCAGATGTATCAAAGGGGTTGTTGATGATTACAAAGAGCAATCAAGCCAGAAAATGAACAAGGAGAAATCATGTATATACTTTTTCAACACAAGGTTGTCACTGCAATAGGCAATCACTGCAATATTGGGGTTTCAAGTGGGGAAACTACCAACAAAATTCCTTGGGGTGAAATTTTTTGATGGTGCATGCAAAGAAAAACACTGGGATGAGGTGGTTGGCAAGTGTAGAAATAAGGCAATGGTGTGGAAGAATAACTTGCTCTCACTTGCTGGGAGAATAATAATGGCTAAGGCTATACTGTCAGCAATCCAGGCAATATATACTATGTCATGTTATGAAATGCCAACAAAGGTAGATAATGAAATGGAAAGGGTCTTGAAGAAGTTCCTATGGGAAGGCTCCAAAAATGAAAAAAGAATATCGCTCATTGGTTGGGACACATGTAAAGCAAAAGATGATGGCAGGGCTGGACTATGAAAGATTAGACTCCAAAATACCACCTTGGGCACCAAATTGGTTTGGAAGATGTACAAGTACCTTGAGAAGCAGTGGTGTCGTATTCTATAGGATAAATATCTAGATAGCAGGGAGCCTTCGAGAATCTTAACAATAGAAAACATCGAAGGCAGATTGGCGATGTGGAAGTACATAATAAACTACAGACCCTTGATCACTTGCCACCTTTCATGGAGAATTGGAGATGGCAGACAGACATTGTTTTGGACAAACTCTTGGGATGGCCATAAATTTTTTGCAAAAATGTTTGATCTGGGTCAATATGTGAATAGGTTGCAAGAGGAGTTTGGAAACAAGGTGGCAGACTATGTGTGTCGAGATGACAATATAGTTGGCAGTCATACCAAGTAGAAAGATGTCGATTGTATGCTGCTACCACAAGAATTGAAAGAGACAGTGGCTCGGGACCTAAATAACAGGATGGTTAATTTGAGCAATAGGGAGGATATAATAATATGGTGTGGGGCTACTTCAAGGGAATACTCGGCCAAATTGGGCTACCATCTTCAAATAGCTCATAGTGAGGAGAAGACATGGATGGCTACCCTCTATTGGAAAAGTGAAGTGTTGCCCAAAGTTGGCGCCTTCTTTTGGGTAGCCCTTCATCAACGTTGTCTTATTGGAAAAATATTAAAAAGAATTGGGATTTCTGGCCCATCTAGGTATGTGTTATGTGAGCAAGAGGAGGAAGGCATGGATAATCTATTTCTCACATGCCCCATGGCTGCCTCCTATTGGGATTGGTTGTAAGGGACCTTTCATCTCTAGGCACCAAGGGAGTATAAGCTTCAGGACTTCTTGAACAGCTGGCCGATTGCAAACAAGAATGGTTATTGGCATGGAATCTAGGTAATGGAACCATCTTTGGTAGTTTGGCATCTGCGAAAGGAGAGGAATAGACACATCTTCAAGGAGAAATCCCTAAACTGTGATCTTATTGCAAAAATTTAGGGAGCCATCATTGAGACAACAAATAATAGAAACAACATTGGTCTGACCTCAAAACTCCTAAGCCCTTAGCACTTGGGATAGGTAAGGTCAATAGGAATGAAGTGCATTGGTTGCACCTGGTGAGATTAAAATGGAAGTTAAATTTTGATGGGGCTTCCAAAGGCAATCCCGAGTGAGTTGGTGCTAGGTGCATAATTAGAGACAATTGTGGTCAGTGTGTGTGGGCAACATCAAAATTTTTGGGTATTTGATCCAACAACATTGCTAAGTTGGAGGCCTTGGCATTATGTTTGGAGTTATGCATTTAGAAAGGTATTGATGCTGTTGAAGTTGAAGGTGATTCACAGATATGTATCCAAGCAATCTCCTTAGGAAAATCGCCAAACTGGAGAATTGACAATTGGATTGAGACTATTAAAACACTTATTGGCAAGTTGAATGACTTCTCCCTTACGTATACAAGGAAGTGAATAAAGCTGCAGATTTTTTGGCCAATTGTGGAGTATCTCAAGATGATTTGGTGTATGTAGATTCCTCCACGGATCGGTGGTTGGGGTTATAGGCCATCATAGACCAAGACAATTTGGGGAGTCGAGGTGACATTCCTAGTGCTGCCTCGGGCCCATGAATGTGAGTCGAGGTACACGACTCACATGTTGGTGGTAGCTGGCTATAGAAGGTATACTTGGTCATAGATTTGGTCTGGATTCAATATCTAAAAAGTGGCTGGATGTTGCAGAAGTTGGTCTTCACAAGCTATATTTGCTCATGCTTGGCAGTGATAAATGCACTCTTTGCCCATTGTGGATCTGGTGAGCTGAGCTGAGAGAAAGGATGGTGCACTTCTTCAAGTTTAATTAAATGTTCTCTGAAGAGACTCTTAAGGAGCAATGTAGTTGACTCTTCACTATCCATCGCCCAGTTGTGTTGGATGCGATTGTAGATATGGTGAAGGGGGTGGTTCAGGAAGACTGTTACTAGTGTGATGGGAAGATCTATGAAGCTATTATTGGGCCTTTGGTCCACATACTTGACTCTTGGGAGAGGATGGTTGAGCTTTTTGTTGGCTTCGCAGTTGCAAATGTGACTCTAGAGTTGGTTGCAAATGGTCTAGTTAGTCACCTCAAGTTTTTCTTTGGCATAGCTGACATTGGAACCGAGGAGGAAAAGGGGGAGGTGTATGAAGTGGAGGTATTAAGGTAGTGTATAGAGGCAAGGGAGAACTTCTTGGCGAATGCATGGGAAGTTTATAGAGCTGGAGTCAAGAATTCCAACATGGATGCATTCTCCAGGTATATGGACACTGGTTATTCGTGGCTCAGTGAGAGCAGCTTGGCTCATACGATGGAAATGGGTAGGAGTCTGGTACTGATTTACCTTCACTTGCTAATGTAAAATGGGAAGGGCTACATTTTGAAATGTCCTCTAGCATGTTTCACCATTTGAAATCAATGTAAATGGGTGCTATCCCCATTTGATAGCACTTACCTATAAATAAATAAATAAATAATTTAATAAATAATAGTCAAACACAAATAAATAGATATATGTTAAAATATATTGATAATAATAAGTAAATTTGAAATAATTATATTAAAAATGTATATATGCATGATATATGTATATATATATATATATATATATATATTAAATAGTCTTGATCTTATGACTGTATTCAAGATTAAAGAACTTGAAATATTTAAAGTGCATATATAAACAAAAAAATTAATTAAAATGAATTTGGAAAGTGGAATGTTTTTTTTTTGCAATTAGTTTGTTATTGAGGGTAAACAAAATAAAAATACATAATAAAATTTAAAATTGAATTAAATTATTAATAACCTATCCACCAATCTCTACCATATATGCAATATCCACATCGGTATCAACCCCATAGTGATAACTCTTTGTTGTGTTTAGAAGATGATTAAGAAATAACAATATTATTATCTAGTTGAGCAATTAATAATAGTTTCATTGATAAAACAAAATAATGACATTAATAAATGATATTAATGTATATATAACAAAATTTATTAACAATCATACTAGTAATGTAGATAGTCTTGGGTGTACCCAACTCTTACATTTAATAAATTATGTAACTTAAATGAGTTTGAGGGTAATACTTTAATGTCTATAATAATAGTCCTAGATGGTGGTGGATTGGTATAATTTTTTAATAATTGTACAATAAAAGAGGAGTGTGAACATGGCAATAAATAGTAATATTAATTTTAAGATTAATGATAGGATTGTCAACATATTAATGTTTGTATTAATAAAACACAGGATAGCAAGGTTGATAGATGGTAGGCGATGTGGATGTTAAAGAAATAATGTTTATAATAATATCAAACTTATTTGGAGGATTAACCATCTTGTAAAAAAACAATTGGATGAATCTCTCGAGTTCATATCATAATGGTTGTTAAGTCTTTGCTTGGGTTGGTAGCTACACCATTAAATTTAGATAAAATGATCTTTACCTTATAATTATCCCAAATAAAATTAATGTCAATTATGTTAAGGTCTCTCAAAGCCTTAGTGTTCGTTTGATGTCTTCAACATGCAAAGGTATGCACGATATAAAGTAACTAAAACAATAATTGCATTATGATGGGTAAAACTATTGTGGTCACTTAAATTAATGTTTAAAAAAAAAATAGTTGGGATTTTCTAGGAAAAAATTTGGGCATGACACTTGGTATCAGAGCCTAGGTCGCAACACTGGGCACTCTGGGAATAAGATGGGTCTTAGCTAATTGTATTTTGTCAAAAAGACAATCACCTTGCAATAATTAAATTTTAAAATTTGAAGGTCTATCTTGTGGGGAACTTTGGAACCTAGTTGCAATTAACCTTCTTTATTAAAAAAATTAAAGACGTGTGTTAACCAAACTTTAACTAGATTCTAGGTATTTAATTAATGATAGGTAACTAGAAAGAAACTTAAACAAGTGCAAAGGTGAAACCATCAAGGATATTATGGTTATGCAAGTGATGTGCATGGTAGATGGTAATTTAGTCTATTTAATAAGTGTTATTGAACCTATCACTATTCGACACCCCCTCTCTTAAACTTTAAGAAGGTAGATATGGTTGTTAAATATGGTTATTAGGGATTTTGATGAGTTAGTGAAATAATATGATTCACTTCAATGCCTATGATTAAAGGAACCTAAATTCTCCCTCCAAAAAGGACATTAACGATGTCGATAGAGAAGCTGAATTATTATGGATAGTAAGGTATGACCTTGAATAGTTAAATGAGTCATTATTGATGGTATAGTTCAACCTTAGGAAAGTAATCATTTATTTCAAACTTTGAGAACATAAGGGGTTATTTAGAGACTATTGATTCCTGCTAGTGAACCTTAGGCAAGGTTTAAATAAAAAATCATAGTTAAGTTTAATCAAAAGATGAGGATGCCAAGTTAATCTCTAATTGGAGGCAATATAATTAAAGAATATTAGCTCAAAAAAGGGAGGTTGCTCTAATAATTTTCTAAACTCCCTCGAGTAACCTTAAAATGAAGGTCTAATTTAACCATAAAAATGCCTAACATGTTGTAAGTCTTGGCTGTTAGAGTAAAACTTCATGAGCTTCACTTACAAATAACATATATGTGCTACAAAGTGTACCACTTTGGAAATATCATAACTCTCATCATGTATGCACTTGAAACACCTTTAGTGTTAATTATAGAATGGATAAAGAGAAAATTAAGGATGTAAATTTGGAAGTACATAACCATTGGTTCTATGTAATGATATTTAAATGTTACTTAAGGATGTGGTAGAATTGATCTTGTGCTTCTATCTCAAACATAAGTAGAACATAATCCTCCTAAAACTTATTTATATCATGATTCAACATAAGAAAGAGCGCCGCTATTTTTTATATCATGATGGGTTAGCATCTTTCTTTCAAAACAAAAAATACCCCATCGCAAACAAAATCTATCAGAGCATGCAATATCAAGGAAAGGACTAGGATGACATAAGCAAGGAATTCTAGAACCACTATAGTTTCAAGAAAATTATGGACATCAAGGTCTTGGCTATTCTTCAATCAACAAATCTAGCGATGTTAGTGGTACCTCCTCGATATTAGGGGCAACTTTATTAGATACAAATGTCAAAATGGAGTCCATGAGTGATCCTTGTCATAATATTGTTTCCAACACCTCTTCTATCCACACCATAAACCATCATTCTCAACATCTTAAACCTTCCCTTTGGAACCAACAAAGACAAAAGTCATACAAATCAAAAGACCAAAAGCAAATATCAAAGGCCATTGAATCAGACAAAAAGGCAAGTGGAAAAATAAAATTAAAATGGATCCCAAAGACAAGTGGATCAAGAAAACAAAGTATTTCAAAAGAAAAATTCAATCAAAATGTGGAGCCACAAGACAAGAGGACTCCCACATATAATAAATGTCCACCTCCTTCAAAATGGCTATCAAGCAAGGCATCTAAAAATGTTGGTTCCAAACACCATCCTAATCTTCACCATCCAACATCCCAAGTTTGGAAAATAAAAAGTGATTCATCCAAATGCCCAAACAATCCTTCCACATCTACCATCAAAGGTCATAACCCTACATCTCGCCTAAAGTCTAAAAATACCACATCATGTCCATTAGCCAAGACATCTACCTCACAAATCTGTCACATCTTGGTAGCAACTCTTTATCATAAGGACTCTCATGGCACTTTATTACGATGTACGTATTTTGATAAGGCCAACTCTAGTATCAGAAAGGATCACAATGACATCAATTAGTTGTATGCAAGCACTATGATCCTGACAAGACAACTACTTCAGAAAGGTCATTATTGGCATATCATGGCACCAGTCTCTACATCGAAACTATCAATGGATTTAGAACAGTCAGTGGTCATCTAAAGCATCAAGGCTATCGAGAAATATTAAAAATACAAAAAAAATGAAAATAAAAAATTGTCACCCTGATGAAAACCTGGCAAACAGGCATCTTGGTGACACCAAAAAAATAAAAAATAAAAAAAATGACAAAAATAGTAAAGAGAAAATTTTCATCCAACGGTGAAAACCTGGCAAACAAGTGCTTAGGATAAGTACCATGATGAAAACCTGGAAAACAGGTGTCTTGTAAAATCAATCGTCTATGTGGACTTTTGTACTTGGGGGAAAATCATCTCATTTCTCATGCCTTCCTCTTGACATTGGAATCCATCCACTTCATCCATATCATTCTCATCCTTGTTTTCTCACCTACCTTGGTCTTGACATAAAACATGCACACATAAATCATGCTTTGGGAAAACTCTTGACATGTCCATCCTTTGGTCATACACTATTCATGAAATGTCATGTCATTACTTTCATGACCTCATTATCCTATCCGACATAGTCCTTGAGAACCATATGAAAATTCCCTTAGTCTCATGTCTCCCGTCTTTTACCAAGGCCACCTATCATTATTTCATGCCTATCACCTACCTTGGCTTTCCCTTGTCAAACGGTCTAAGGATAATCCATCATCCCATCTATTCCTAACCAAGTCATTTCAAATGCAATGAGTCTAATCCATACAAGCACATTATCCAAAACATTCCTTAGCTTTGTTCCTAGCCTGACTATGAACCTTAATCTTTCTTTCACATTATCATCATCCTCACATTGCTTCGGGATGTGTCCTTCCCACGTCAAACAACGTTGTCATCACCTATCAATTGGTATTTAGCTTGAATAGGGGCACAATCATGTTTATCTTTGGATTCCCATGCATAGGCATCATTCACATGCATTTTTCGTGATCCTCTCAAAACAATCAAAAATTCAAAATAAAATAAAATCATAAAATGTCAAAAATCCAAAAAAAATATCAAATGTCAAAAAGTCCAAAAAAATCATAAAACGACAAAAATCCAAAAAACTCAAAACATGTTCAAAACACAAAAACATCCAAATAACTATCGAAATCTCAAAAACAAAGTCATAACTTGTCAAGTTAGTCATATCAGTTAGCCTTTGTCACTGTCGAACTATGTTGCCTTTGCGACTAAACATAGGAAAGGCCATCTATCGATGCACCCCCGAGGTCCCCTAGGTCAGTCCTTTAGCATTCATCATGTCAGTAAAATAAATCAAAGATAGTCATGTTGTTCAAATAAGTCAGACATAGTCACACTTGACACAAGGCGGCATAGCCCAATCAATCATTAAGTCCAAATCAGACAACATAGCCCAATCGGTCATATAGTCAAAATCAGTCAAATTGCTAAAAAATTAGTCAAAATGTCAATCTTGTCACTCTTTGGTCCTCTTCAAGATGTTTCCTTCTTGGACTTGGACCTCGTCAAAATTTCATTCACCTTTTTCAGGATGTGTCCTTCCTGATATTAGGCCTTGTCAAAACCATCAACACCGTCGAATTGGTAACCTGTCAAAAATTTCAAACTATCAAGAAATCAACCTTTGGCAAACAAACATTTGCAAACACAATTAAATGGCTGTTAATCTTTTTGGTCTATTTTGTCTTATCTTTTGACTATTTTGTCTATTTTGTCATTTTGTCTCTTGGTCATGTTACTAGCTACCTCGAGGATGTCCCATGAAGAATTTAGAGGTGTGATAACGTATCATGACCTTTTTTTTTTTTCTTTGACTATTGTCTATGGATTTTTTTGACAAAAAGGTTGGGGAAAATTGGCCCTTAGTATGAGTTAGGACATTCCTTGTCTGTGACTGTCTGTTTTGCAAGTGGATGACCTTGCACACCTTGGTCTACATCATACCATGGTGTTTGTTATCCATTTTTGTCATTTTTACCACCCAATGATGATTCGAGCAACGTCTATTAGTTATTTGGAAAATGTTGAAGGTTTCTTTCCTGTCCCACCCTTCTTCGTTTCCCCTCTAACATTTCATCTAGTCTGCATCTTTGCATCAATATCTTTCGCCCTAACACTTTCTTGTCCTGTCATCTTCTAGTCTTCTTGTTCATTTCGAGAGCACACTCGTGTTCTTGGAACTCGTAAGTCCTATTGAGGGGGAATGCCGCTACCTCCTCATCATTCTTCCTCATCCTTTTCTTCACTAGGGCATATTTTTGACTTATTTTCTTTGTCACAATGTGACAGGCTGCATTATGACAAAGAGGGGAAAAATGTCGACACATAAAAATGCCCTAGACCTATAGACCACATTTTCTGCATCTTACTATATTTCTTCTCACATATTAAATTATGTCCTATTGTCCAAATTTGACTATTAATTAAATAATTCTTAATTATTTAATTAATTTGCATCTTTAATTCTTCCATGATTATTTAAATAAATAGACTTTATTTATTTATTTAAATATGTCATTAATATCCTATGTCCTCTTATAATTAAATAAGTTCTTTAATTTATTTAATTATAATTGACCACCTTATCTTTTTCATCATAATTAAATAATTATCTTTATTTATTCAATTTTTTTATTTGACTTTTCCTCTAAATTTAAATAAAATCATTTATTTAAATTGTCCCACTTTCTAATTTCTCTCCAAGTAAATAATTTAATTATTTACTATCACATGGTCCCACCTTTTTGAATTAAATTAATTTTAATTGAAAATAATAACTTTCCCTCTTAAATCAAGTAATTTTAAATTAATTATTTGATTCTCTAGCTTTTTTCCTCTTTTTAAATAAATCTTTATTTATTTAAATGGATCCCTTATCTTGATTTTTGAATTAAAAATCAGTATTTAATTCAAAATAGCATTTTCCTCCATAAATCAAGTAATTTCTAAAATTATTTGATTTTCTAACTCCCTCTTCTGTCACATGCATTCTTATCCATTGATTGGATTTTCTTAAATCAAATCTTATCCACTCATTTTGAATTCAACCTAATGTTGCCCTAACCCTAATTATGGGTTGTCTTATTGAATCTTTTCCATTAATTCTAGGGCACTTGTTCATCCTCAATCTTGGTCGTTCATCCAAAATGGCATTTTCTATAAAATGCCAATTTTGCTCTCATTTTTACCATCTCTTTATTTCATCTCTTAATCTCTTAGTCTCTTAACATCTACATCTTTAGGCATTTTGGCATTTAGTCATAGTTTAGATTTTCTCACTAATTGCATAGTGCATAGTTTAGCATTTCATTCAAATCCTTCAACATTTGCTTGGTCTTGGCATAGTCAAATATTGCTCACCTAAAATTCTGAGGGAAAATGTCACATTTGTAGCAAGTTGAGAAGGGCTATGGAGGTGATTAATGGAGGTTTTGAGGACTATTTGGTATAATTGTTCTTGTTTTATGCATTTTCCTCCATTTTTCTTCATAGTTAGTTAGGGTTTTATGTTTTATGCATGATTATAAGCTAACCCATAACATTTCCTTAGTTACAATAAAAACTTAAATTCTTCACTCCCCAACACTTTAGCATGAAAAATAGCCAATATGGGACCCATTCGCCACCTTGGGAAAATGAGTCCCATCTAGGTGGGACTCATTTTCCTAGGATGGAAAATGAGTCCCATTTGACCCATTTTTAAGGCTTTGAGTGGGAAAAGTGGGTTTTTAGTTCAAATTTCTTCCATGTTGGCCTTGGGGACCAAATTAATGATCATGTGAGTGGATTGCCTATATAAGCAAGCGTTCAAATCCTTATTTCATCTAATCAACATCACGAATTCAAGTCATCAAGCCAAGGAAGCAAGAGTTAAGAATTCTAAGTCTTTGCAAGATCATCAAGATAGCTTTCAAGATCAATTATAAGGAATTCAACGATAGGATTCTTCATTAATTGTTGTAGAAATTCAAGATCCATCATCATTACAAGGTTATAATTGCATTACTTCATGTTTATGCTTCATTATCTTATTTCATCATTTGGATTAATTACCTAAAAGGGGTTTGATAAAGGAAAACCCTTATTCCCTAAAAATCAACACTTTTTCTCTCTTTCTTTGTGTGATTGTAGATCTAGGTGCTTTGAAAGCTTGGAGATCATTGAAGAATAGGTTATAAGATTATTGAAATGATACCCCAACTTATAAGGTCATAATCTTCACAAAAGGTCACTTACAAGTTAGAAATTGACAGTTTCAAATCTAGAAATCAAGAGGAATAGGAAAAGCAGACATTAAAGACCAGATCCAAACCTTCAAGTTTTATAAAAACCTAAGTGGACTCATTCTCCAAGATTGGAGAATGAGTCCCATTGTGGGTCAATTTTGAGATTTTTGCAGTTTCCGATACCCTTTTCCAAGAAACATGTTCTTGTGCAGAAACTTTGATTTGGGACTGATTTTTCTAGATTGGTGAATGCGTCCCAGTGGGCCAAAATTTTAGAATTAGTAGTATTTATAGTCTCCATTCAAGCCTCTACAAGTTTCCAGGTGCACACATTCTATTCTATAGCTTTCTATTTTATTCTTGTTGCATTTCTAGGTCATTTAAATCAAGTTTGCATCATATTAGGGTTTTTCATTTCATCTTATATTTCATTGTCTTTTCCAAGCTCTATCTTGGTGGTGAAACCCTCTTGTAATCTAAAATCATACCCTAGGATACCGTATTGTTAGATCTCTTCCTTCATTATTCATTGGGTTGAGGTCTTTAGGGCATCCTTGAATGTTAGTCAGAGAAAAGTGATGTTCTATGTCTTAAACCATAAGAACACCTATTTTCAACTAACTATTTTGGTGAACCTACATTTAGAATACCTTCTTTACTGATTTGGATTCCATCATCATCCTACAATTAGTTTGCATTAGTTAATTGACATTCTAGGGTTTCAAATTTTGCATTAGTGAAAGTACATATAGGTTGCATTTTTACATCTCAACTCTCAAATCATTGAAAAACATCTAAAAACTGCATTTTCACTTAGGATACACATCATACAACATAAAAAACATCAAAATCCATTGAAAATTCTTGAAAATTTGGAAAAAAATCCCTACTGGGACTCATTCACCACCTTGGGAAAATTAATCCCAGAACAGATATATATGAAACAACCTTTTACAACACTAAAAACCTTGTTTCTGCACTTCTGTTTGTTTCCATTAACTATATGTTTAAGTTGGTTGAGTTTTTGTTACATGCATTTCACTAAATCTAGCTTAAATTGACCCATTTCATGCATTGCTCAATTTTCCAAATTTGCATTTACAACATTTCATTTTCAGATCATTGCATAGTGTAATTAGAAAATTATCTTGCTTGAAAACTAAAAGTTGCATTTCATTTTAAGTCCTTACATTGTATTTTAAGTTTGCATAGATTACTTTTCAAAAATGTTAGTTTCGTTCTTCTTCATGTTTGCAAAGAAAAAGTTAGTTAATAAGCATGTTAGTCATTCATTCAATGCATTCCCTAGTTAGAAGGCAGGTGGGTGATGTGGAACTTCCTTCAGATTTGATTTTCTAAGGTGAGGGTATGTGAAAGGGGAATTTTCCCAAGGGGTGAAAATTCACTCCTATACATTTTTCCTCCACTTTAGTGAGCACAAATATCAATAAGTGTTCAATAAAGTAGATCAAACAGTTAGAAATGTATATTTGAACTGTCAAGGAAGTAGATTGTGATCTAGTGAGCTCGAAAGTGTAGGGCAGGCAAATGACTCCAAAGGTACTCCCCCTAAGGAGTTATGAACAAAAGGACTCCATAGCTCTGTAGTACTATGAAGTTGCAAAGAGTACACTGAAGGCCCTCAAACCAATGATAGAAAAATCCTACAGGATGTAAGTGTCTCGTAGGCCCGTAGACCTATAAGAAGGCAACCCCCAAGTTCTCTCTCATGAAGGAATCCTAGTGAAGTAAGTGCTTTACAAGCCTATAGACATGGAAGAAAGCAACCACCAAGTTCTCTCTCATGAAGGAAGCCTAGATGTAAGGGAACTCTGTAGAGTTAGACTAGTAAGTGGCTTCACAGTAACACCTACAAAGTAAAATGTTAATCCACAAATAAAACATGTCAAAAAAAAGAAGCCACATAGGAAAACAAGCAGATAGTCACACAAATCGTCGACAAGTTGGAAGGCTTTCAAAGGGGTCCCTTGGGAACCCTTCAAAATAAAAGGGGTCCACTCAAGGGAAACACTGTTTGAAAGTGTAAAAGAGACATTTTTTCTCAAATCAATTCATTATCGAGGAATCCTTTCAAAATATGTTCACTTCATCAAGGAATTTGAAAGGAGGAAAATTCCCCCTTGTGAGGGGAAGGTTGAGGCTTTTCCCATAGGAAAAGGTTGCTCCCACCTCAGAGGAAAGTTCTAAAGTTTCTTTCTTTATGAACCCATGATGAAGGAAACATGTTCCATTAGGGGTCCATGTCCATAATATGATTTTTGAAAAAAGGTTGTAAGGATTTTGAAGAAAAAGATTCATTGGAAATGACTGCAGTTTTTTAAAATCAAATCATTGTGAAAATGATGTTGTCACACATACAAGGGACAACTAAAGCAAAGAAGAGAGAAATAGAAGAAAAGAGTGAAAGAGAAAAAGAAACATAACGAATAAGATACATAGGAGTGATCTGATATTTTGGGGTCAGAGCTGCTCATAAATATATATCAGTATAATAATAGTATATAAAAGAACTGTCATCAACCCCCTACTATATCAAACCATGTGAAGAATGCACAAGAAGACAAAGTACAAATAAAAAATTGGGTCAACATGGAAGGGAGGCCTAAATTTCCCCAACACATCATCCCCAATTTGTCAAAAATCAAAGCACATAATAGAGGAAGAATGATGATACAAGTAGAAGAAGGTTTACGACACAAAATAACTCTTGTATCCAAGCACCAACAAGGGTGACAAGGGTCATCCAAGAACACATAGCACAAGCACAGGGGAATACATTAGAAAAAAGACACATATAATCTAAAGGTAAAGAAGAGATCTCCCCCTAACACTCATCCACTAAGAGGTTGTCTAGATCCCAATCTAGGTCATTATAAGGGGAAGGCAGAAAAGCTTGCAATGGTGGAATATTAAGGGGAGGAGCTTCTGACCCTCTCGCAACAAGGACTAAGGAAGAAGGCCTCACAAGGTCTTCTTCGCTCAACTCTTGTGGAGCCATGGTTAGCAATTTCATGAAGATCATCAACAATGCCGAGACCTCATCTAGAGATTTGAAAATGAACTTTATAGGAGTGCCATGTTGGACCTCAATAGATGAGGAGGAAAACACTCATGATTCATCGCTTGGCTCATCGAACAACTTAAGAGGTGAAAAACCTAGGAGAAGCCAGAACTTGTTCTTTCACTAGAAGAGAACAAGATAGCACAAGACCACCTTTTGGAGAAGGTGGAATCCTCTTATGCCCTCCATTGCTAGAAGGGATAACCTCTACCTTCTGCTTCATTGGGGGATGTGAACTCCCCAAAAATGAGGTAAGAAGTATAGAGGAGGAGGAGGAGAAAACCACAACGGATACCACCAAGGTATTTGGCATGTCCATGGGTTTAGGAAATGGTGGGATTTTTGGAAGGGACATCAATAGGGGTAGCTCAACCAAAGGAACGATCAACACCTGCACCTTTTTAGGGTTAGGCATACTCACACTCATAGCAGGAGCCAGAAGCGAGATTGAAATTGATTGAACGGAAGTAGAGGGGATGAGAGAGGAGGAAACAACAAGAGGCCCTAAAGTAGGGGTGGTCATATCCTCTTCCTTTTTCTACAAAGTGGCCTACTCAACCACTAGATCCTTTCACTGGTGCTTGCACTCGTGTGCAAGGTATTTTCTATGAATCTTTGAGCTTGAGGATGAGAGTTGTGAAGGGGAAGAAGGCTCCTAATCAGCCATAGGGGTACTTTTCACAACCATTTTTGATGGAGGGATAAAATCCTAAATGGGAGCAGGAGGAAGAGATTGAGAGATAACAGGGGGAGTCAACTCTAGTGCCTTAGTGGGGGGTCTCTTCCAATTCACTACTTTAGAAGCAAGAGTGGTGGGAGGTTGTGGAGGCCAATACATAGATGATTTCCCATGGGGACCCTTTCTTCTACCATATGGGTAGGTAAAAGGTCCAAGAAGAATGGTAGGAAGATCTAATATCCTAATCTTAGCTTTGTACCAAGCAAGCACGATCGAACTTCTCATTTAAAATCTAGGATTATTCATCCAAAACTCTTCTTCAGAAAAAGGAGTGAAAGAGGCACATTGAGGATGGGTATGCCTCTCCTTCCCCCTTTGAGAAGAGGAGGCATCTTGTTGCTGAACTACTGAAAGGGTCAATCTTGGTTGTCTTTTTCTCCCGATCTTGTACTTCACATAGTTTTGGTAAAGCAGGTTTGTTCTTGAGGGAAGTGGATTGATCGAGGTGGGCCAAAAATGATCCAATGAGTAGCCCCCATGAGACACCAACGACTAGTATCAAGTGTCATGCACCACATGCACAACACCCTTGTGGGATAATTTTGAACACTTATGGATGATGGAAGCAATTCCATTCATTGAAGCTAGCCAAGGTATGCCTAACTTCACCCTGAACAAATCTGATTCTGAAATAACATCAAATGTTGTTTCCACAGCCCTAGGTCCAACTATGATGGAAAAATTGATTGAGTCGTATGGCTTTAGAGAAAGGCCATCATGCGTATAGATGGTAGACTTTTTTTTTCATACTCCTCCCTCTACAATGAATTCAACTACAATGTCTCCTTGGTGATGACATTCACTTGACTTGTAGGGTGAACTAAGACCCCTATCACAATGTTCCCATTGAGATGATCAGGAGTGTCACAAGATGCGTGGAAGGAGTAATCATGATCATGTTAACATACATTGAGGGCCAAGTGGTAGAATCAAGGGAATCAATAATTAAGTTAGAACAATGAGATAGAAATGGATCTGTGTATATATGCAATTCACTATTTTCTTTCACCATGGATTTGTTAGCATTTTGTTTAGTCCCATCAAGATGAATAATATCATCCTTGAAGTGGTCCTATATCTCATGATGCACACACATACAACATTGAGTATCATGTCTGTTAACTCAATGGTACTGACACAAGGCATTTTCATCGTACCAATTAGGGTAAGGTTCCTTGAGAGGTCGAGGGTTCTCCAAGATTATGATCTTACCCTTCAGTAGCTTCTGCAAGATGGAAAAATAAGATTCCACTAGCTTTGAGAACTTTCTATTGCATCTAAGACCATTATCATTCATTGTGGTCACTACATTTGTAATAGCCTTACATTTTCCTAAGAATGATACGATAGACTTTCCTTTTGAATGGGAGCATGAGGAGGATCCCCCGAGCTGAACTATTATTTGTTGATATTCTCATAATGCCACACATAGATGCACGGAACAAGGGTATTTCATAAGGGAAAAATTTTCCTGACAAGGTCTCTATAGGTTACCTATAAACACCTTCTACATGTTAGAATCAGGCAATGGGTACGAGATTTGTGAAAAGAGTGCTTGATACTATGCTATGAAATCATTTATTTTTTCATTATCCCCTTGTTTGCATCAAATGAGATTCAAAAAGGTCATCTTTTGTCCAATGTTGGAGTGGAACTATCATAGAAATTGATTTACAAGTTGATCAAATAAGAAAATAGAATTGTTAGGTAAGGAACAGTACCACTCGAGCACTGTATCCTTAAAATATTAAGGAAATAATTTTTCCATCAACGAATCATGATTGAATAAGTCTATACACATGGAATTAAAGGTGAGACATGTCTTTGTGGGTCCCCTTTTCTGCCATATTTTTCAAATTTTGGAATCTCCATTCCTTGTGGGTTACCGACAATAGGCTAATAGGCTCGACAGAGGCCTAAGAGAGGCTCTCCAACTAGATTTGCATACGACCCATATTTTGAAGCAAGACATTCAAAATAGGGTCAGTAGATGACAAGGGACCAGTGGAACCTCTAGAACCACTGTTGGAGCCACCATTGTGATCTCCACCAGAGCCACCACCATCTATAGGTCCTCCACTAGAGCCACTTCCACTATCGAATCCACCTCCATGGCCTCCACCAGAACTGCCTCCACTAGTACAACCTCTACTACCAAGGCCACCATCACGCATTCCACTAGAGCTTCTGCTGCCAGTGGTAGTAGAAGGGGTGAAACTGAATACAAGGGGTGTTTTACTCACCTTAAGATTGCAAGGCCCTTAAGAAGCATAAGAGACACTAATCAAGGGCCTTGATTCGGCGATGCACATAGATGTAGTGGGAATTGAAATGCCTATTTTCTTTTCATAGGCATCAAGCACTTCTCCTTGTGTGGTATCCGTTCTAGGCCTATACAAGGGGACACAAACTTTAGTTAGATCAATGAGGCCACATACAAATTCTACACCTATTCAATATTTTCCTAGAAAATGTCTCACCTTGCTTGCAATACTAGCAGCTCTCACCATGTTTGGTGCTTTCTCTAGGTGATTTACAAGGTCTAGTAATCTATTATCTAATGCCATAAGGTTTTCTATAGGAATATGCACATCATCCTTATCTAGAGACGAAGCCATAGGGTATGTTGGAGGGGTAGGCACATGAGTGGTCTCTTCCATGAAACCCATCTCATCAGCATAGTTCATAGGAAAACCAGTAGTAAACTCATTAGATAAACCTATGGAAAAACTGGGGGTGAAACAAGAAGTGACCTTCATCTTCTCCATCGATAGGTGTTGCACACTTCTCCTAATAATGTACTTGGAAGTCATGGATAGGATTGTGATGCTCATATACCTTCACAACACTCAGGGTTACAAAAATCACAAGGTACAAGGGAAAAGTCTCAAAATAGACAAATGGGTAGATGCTATTCATGTCAGGTTCACCAAAAATGTAAGAGAGGGGGACCAACCATGCCAAGGCTCCAAGTCATGGAGAGCCCAAGAGTGGAGGGTTTCCATAACTTACCTCACTCTAAAGGGATGGGGATCAAGAACAAAGAGCACTGTGAAGTGCTTTTGTCACTCTACAAACCCAAAGTTCAAGTTTGGGCTAGGTGAGCTAGTTTTTAGAGTCAATACTACACCTTAGAGAACTCTTTGTTTGAGGATGACAACATGGTTCTGGGATGACAATGCAGCACATTGGCATCTCTCTTGTGTGCTAGTGTTCATATGACTAGAAGATAAAACGTACAATAAAAACTATCTAAAAACTTACTGACAACCTAGCTAGTTGATTCTGATACAAAAAATAGAATGAGAAAGTATAGAAAGTAAAGGAAAATATGATAAAGAAAGTAAATAAAAGCTAGGGTGACAAATATTATCTCACAAAAGTTTCAATTTCCTAGCTAGCTCTATGCATATTTCCACCTATAGACAAACAAGAAGGGGAAAATTGTTGGGGTTGTATAGGGGCCTACCTCTATTAGACCCCCATTTTGGTGTTTCTACCTCCATGGATAGCCAAAATAAATGAAGTATAATATGTGATAAAGAAAGAAAAGATAGCGATGAACACTACAAAACAATATTATGCTACTCTATCAAACCACAAAGGAGAGGAGTGAAGTGTTACTAGCTCCACCCAAAAGCTCACTAGTCAATGCAGGTAGAATGCAAGGTATGAACTTGGAAAAGTCACCACAACTACAGTGGTGATGAGGGGAGCTCTCATAAGAATTTTAGTCCACACTTCTATGGCTGCCTCACACTTTCATTTTGGAGTTGATGGAGTGCCGAGAATGTTGTAATGCTAAAAAATGGAGTGTTGGAATGCTGCTTGAGAATGAAGATGTGAATGAATTGCTAAGAGAGATTTCCAAAAGATGAAGTGATTGAATGGAGAATGTTTTTGAAGGTGGGATGAGAAGGAATAAGTTTCTTTTGAGTTAGTTGGTCAAAGAGGTACGTTACAATTTGACCCCAATCAGGTGTGTAATGCCTCTTCCAACTTCAAATGCAAGAATCTGTTAGGGATGAAAACACACCACATAGATGTCCATGTGTTGCGGTTATGTCCTTAACAAATATTTTCACACTAACACATAGGACAAACACCAAGTGGATAGAAGGCAGGTGGGTGATGTGGAATTTTGCATTTGGATTTGAATTTTTAAGGTGAGGGTATGTGAAAGGGGAATTTTCCCAAGGGGTACAAATTCGCTCCTATACAATACATAAAACCTTTGTGAAGGGACCTTTCCAAAATATGAAATTGGAGTTAATATACTATCTTGGACATGTTATTTCTACTTTTCTTTCACCTTGCTATAGACTAAAGAAATTGATAGAGAAGAAATACAAAAGGAATTAATAACCTAAGTGAGAAGGTGTTGTCCTTATAGGATGAGGATGATTAATCAATTGTTTTATTTTAAATTTTGTAAAGAATTATGTGTGATTTAGGGTAAATTAAGTGTTGGAGAATCAAAATAGACAAAAAAAAGAACTAATATTGTGTGTTGACTAGTACTTATTTAGGGAAAAAAATATACACATGAATACAATACATAAAACATAAGGGTAGTAAAAAATTCTAGGAATTTTTACTCATTGAGCATCTTTATGAGGATAGATGGAACTATGATTGTAAAATGATGATTATTACATGTGATTAAAATGTGCAACCTTAGAGAGCAAAATGCAAGATATGTAAAAAGATATTAATAAGTTGTGAGGATTATGATTCCATGAATTGTCATGTGTTTTATACATTCAAAGTTCTTTCTTGTCATATATTGTGATGTTTCAAAATAAAATGGTTAATTATCTTCCTTAATAAGTAGGAAATCTTCTTTATTATGTTGTGAAAAATATAGTGGGATTACCTGTTTTGGCATATTGTGAATATAAGAAACATAGTTGAATAAAAGAAGGATGATATGGGTAAATATAGAAAACCAATCTTGATTTTAATGTGACGTCAAACACTAACTTAGTAAGATGGGAAGTGTGGTGAACCATATATTGTTAAGCTATAGTTGCACATCTTCTAGTGATTTCTTGTACTTATGCAAATTGACTAAATAATTCTAAAGGTGAGAAGCAAAGTGAATATTAAAGAAAACAGGATGCATTTAAGTGCATTATCTTTATTCTATAATATGGTGAATATGGTAAAATGTATTGTGTTATGTCATCTGAAACTAGTAAATGTGTTGTACCCCAAGTATGAGATATAATGAGGTGAATTGTTGCAAGAATGGAAAGAATGAAGGTATTTTCATTAATGTCAACTAGTCAATTGGTTATCAACTAGTTGTTGTTGGTTGTATATGTTGAGGATATTGAGAAAACTATAATGAAGATATGTTGCAAGTGATCAGTGGCTACTTCGGGTTTTGGTCTAGATTTTATCCTATAGCTGTATGGTTCATATATGTTTTTCATGGTTGTTGGAAGATGCTATATCCATATTTTTAGCTATTGATTCATTGTATAGTGAAAGTTATGTTAACTAGTTGTGAACTATAGTTTTTTGTGTTTTTGGTTAAGGTCTGAGAGAAATATTGTTGGTCCGTATTTCTCTTTGATGAAGAATTATGACTTGTAGTTATAGAGTTGAGCTATTTTGATTGTATTGAAGATAACTTTGGTATTTGGAAGGTTCGTGCTTAATTATGCTATGATTTTTACACTAGTTTGGTTGACCTTGTGTGAAATACTACCTTCGAAGTTGATGAAGCTAGTTGGATCTATCTGGGTCCCTATGAAGCATATGTTTGGGTTGCCCTCATTCTAATTCCACCCTAAGATGTTTTGGTGCTGACCTAATTTGAATTTGAATTTGGATAGGCAAGTTTGGATATGTTTCAAAGTTGAAGATGGTATAAATACATGATGTGTTAGTGGTGAAGGATATAAAAAAGTGAAGAAGAGTGATAAGTGAAAAGAAAAAATAGTAGATAGATGCGAAATTGATGGTATCTAGTGAATGTTTGTGATGCGAGTGTGGAAAATCAGTGCAAAGCCTAAATATTGAGTTTCTGGATGTAGTGAGCAAAAGGTGAGCTCTATCATTCATGCATGTCTATGAGTGATTATGGTGGAATCGTTTGTTGCATTGAGATTGTAGCCTCTCTATAACATATCTCTTCTTTCTTCTTTGTATCTTTGTGGGAGTGAGCCCTCTGGGTTGTTAGCCCTATTGGAAAGTGAGTCCTATTTCAGATAGTGAGTCCTTGTTTTGGTAGTGAGTCTTATTTCACTGGAAGTGAGCCTCTTGTAATTGGTTTTGATATTCTCTATAGTGAAGGTTAATCCTCACCTTGGTTTTTCCCTTATTGGGTTTTGTATGTAAATCTAGTGTTATTGTGTTTGTGTGTTGGATTTAAGTTTTTGCATTAGCATTTGGTGATTAATCATTTAAGTCTAGGATTAAGAATAAGTTTCGGTGATTGAATTAAAAAAATAATTCTATGAAAACTAATTCACCCTCCCAACTTAGTTGTCCTATTCAACAATTGGTATCAGAGCTTAGTTCCTTGTGAAGAGCTCAACTACTTGAGGAAGGTTTGGGATGGTTGGAAAAATGGTTTATGATTATCTAAGGTTAGATGGAACTAATTATGCTATTTGAAAAGTATTTTTGGAAGAATATCTAGAGTATTGTGGATATGATGTGGGGAAAGCTTACAAAAATCCTTACAATCCTCCTACTAATGGTCTGAGTACACCTGATGAAATCAAAGCACATGAAGCGAACAATAAGACAAAGTACATATTGAAGAACAGTCTAGTACATTTTGAGTTGATTAAGGTTTAGAATTTGAAAACTACTAAGGAATTCTAGGATGCTTTGGAAAGAACACATGATGGTGATGAAGGAGTCAAAGAGGAAAAATTACATAATTTGGAGACACAGTTTGAGCTTCTACATATTTATGAAGATGAGAATGCTAAAGCTTATGTATAGAGATTGGATGAGATAGTGGCTAGAATGTGAGGATTTGTGCTACTATAGATGAATATAGGATTGTAAAGAAGATTCTCAGAACTCTCCTTGATGCTTACAATGAGGTGTGTGCTATTGAGAAAACTATAGATTATAAGACTTGTACTAAAGATCTATTGTTGGGATTTTTGACATCTTATGAGATGAGGAAGACAAATATAAGGAATGGATGCAAATCAAAGACTGCTTTTAAGGCTACAAAAGCTAAAGAAATGAATGAAGAAAAAATTGATGAGATATAAGCTAGCTTTGTAAGAAGGATGAGGAAAGGCCTTTACAAGTATGAAGGTAAGTTTCACTTTAAATTTTTTAGTCATGGAGAAGTAGATCATTATGTTGCAAATTGTCTAGAAAGAGCTAAAAGGAATAAACAAAGATATGAGAAAGAAAAGAAATGAAAGAAGATTAACATAGCTTATTATGTGAATGGGAATGCTAGTATATTTGATGAGGATTTAGAATATGAAGATCCTAATGACAATGAATGCTTGTTCTTGACAATTAAGGATGAACCTACTTCTGCTAATTCTAAGAAATAGGTAAAGGACAACCCCTCAAAAAAGGTGAAAAATGAAGGTACAATTATCTCTACCCTATATGCTAAACAAGAGAAGAATTATTGGTTAGTTGATCTAGTGTTTGTTCGCATCACATGACTGGTGATAAAAGTAAGTTTGTTAAGCTTGAAAAATTTAATGGAGGACTAGTTATGTTTGGAGATGATTCTGGTGCTAAAATTTGTGGGATAGGTTTAGTAAGTTTGGATCTAGCAAGCATCATACCGATGATGTCTACTATGTTAAGGGTTTAAGGCATAATATTTTGAATATTGGTTAGATGTGTAGCAAGGGATATGATCTTGTGTTTAAGGATGAGAGATGTGAGATCTGGAAAGGATCTAGAACATTGATTGTTGTAGGAAAGAAATTTGAAGGAAATATCTATCAACTTAAGGGTGTTGATGGACAATGCTTTATGACTCAGATTAATGATAGTTGGTTATGGCATAAGAGAATATGTCACATGAATTTTGATAACTTGGGGAGGATTAGTATTGTTCAGGTCGTGAGATAATTACCAAGAATTACAAAACCTATCAATGTTATTTGCAGGAATTGTCAGTTTGGAAAGCAAGCAAGAAATCATTACAGATCAAAGGAACAGTCCACTACCAACATACTAGATTTAGTTCATACAGGTCTCTATAGTCCTACAAGAGTGAGAAGTGTACTTGGTGAAAGGTACTTTATGCTTTTAATTGATGATTATTCTAGATATACATGGGTTGCATTTCTTATAGTGAAATCAAATGCATTAGATAGATTCAAGACATTCAAAGATATGGTTGAAAATGAAGTAAACTTGAAGATAAAATGCTAAAGGTATGAAAGAGGTGGAGAATTCACCTCCCATGAGATTAATATGTTTTTTGAAATGCATGGAATAAAGAGACAGTTATTTACTCCAAGAAATCCTCAATAGAATGGAGTTGTTGAAAGGAAAACCAAAAAAACTCAAGAGGCTGCTAGATCAATGATCATTGAAGTTGGTCTACTAGAATTTTACTCAAAATAAGCTATTTTTTAAACATACAAAATACTGAGAGGGTGGGTGAATCAGTATTCCACAAACTGATAATAAAATCCACTTAACCATTATCACATTTTTGATTGAATCAACAAGAGAGAACATAGAAACAAGTAAATGTAATCACACACATGAACACTAGGATTTTTACATGGAAAACCTAGAATGGAAAAAACCAAAGTGAGGGTTAACTCACAATATATTATATCTGGATACAAAATATTACGGGGCTCATTGCCAGGACTCACTGCCCTTAAAAGGCTCACAACTTGAGTACAAAAGATGGATCACTGCCAAGATACAATGATAGTGGCTCACTACCAAAATAATGAACTGATGGAATACACCTTCAATGTGCAAGGTTCAATTCTATTGAAGTTTAGAATATAAAGTACTTGTTTTCCTTGCCATTGCATGAAAAAGGTTGACCTGTAAATGCCCGATACAAGTGCCAGATAAGATCCATAGGAGGTAGTTAAACCATGCCACAAACCCAAGTGTCGTATTGGACAAGGAAGACAAAGGGACACACCATCTTGCAACAATCCCCCCAGCACAAGTGAGGGGTTTGGAATTTAAGCTCTAATATTCTCCTCTATTCACACAGTTTCTCCTTCTTGCTCTCATGGACATCTATCTTCTATCTTTCATCTTATATATATACAAGGATATCTTATTCATCAATTAGGTTGGCCTAATTGGATGAATGCAAAATAATTGAAACATTTCTTCATTGAAACCATATAAGATTTGAACATTTTATCCATGTAGTGCATTATGCCAAGTTTCCTATTAGTATTCATAATATATTACATTCGCTTAGTTAGCCAAGACTAAAAACACAATTCTCCAAACCAACAAATAATCCTCAAAGAAAACACCTTCTGGATCTGAAAACACATTAATTTCTCATCACACTACTAGTAAAGAGACTATCAACAAGACTGCAGTGTAAGAGTGTGAACACCTTGGTAGAATAAGGAGTCTCACACATAGTATACTTCACACAGAATAATAGTAGGATACAGAGTTAAACTCTATCAGAGATAAATTTATATTTATAGCAAAATACATCTCAAGATCTAGGAAATAGTAGTCTGAATGAGTCAATAAAACATGGTTAAGAGATTAGAGTCATTTCAGATCTTGCGGTGAGTCTTGGATTCAAGTACCAACACACTGATTCATCACAAAGGAGTATTATCGATAGAGAACAACTTTAGGTAAACCAAGGAAATTTCCCATATAGTTATCACCATGTAGTTATTACCATGTTGACATCAATGACAACATAGGAACAACCAACGAATCCATCCACCCTTCATGCTCATGTTGCAAAGCTTCCAACAATCTCCCATTTTGGAATTGATGGCAACATGCATGACAAAAAACTTTTCAAGTATATCACAACTGAATTTTTTTATTACTCCCCCTATCAAAACTATTCTTCAAAAAAAGTTTTTCTTGTGATTCTCCACTCTATATCTATCTATCTCTCTACCTCTCTATCTCTTCCCCTTTGAAATCAATGACAAAGGAAGGGATCCGATATAAATGTGTATATCAAAAAATTTTAGCCAAAAAGATATGAAAACAAAATTAAACTGAAGAAGAACCTTTGAGACTCTCAAGATAGCCTTCCATGATGCCTTACCTTCTTCCCATGAACCTTTTGCACTGACAAGAGTCTTGTAAAATAGCTCAAGTTTAGTTAGAGACTTTATACCATCTGTTAAAGTATTGGGACTAAGATTGATTTTTGATAATTCACCAATACAATGAAGAGTGCTAGAAATAGAAGTATGTATGAGTTTAATCATGTCTCTAAGTGCCATGAACTTCTTGATAACATTTTTTCTTTGATCCTTCAGAGAGAAAAAATTGTGTAAAAGCTACACAATGTAGGACCACCTCTAATTATCTTTATCTTTTGCTAACCTATATGTATCTGCTTGAGTGCTCAATCGCACTCATCCTTATCTCATTTCTCATATCCAATGTATTTCCAAACTAGTCTAGACAAAAGGAAAGTAGTTCCTGTGCCTCTTTTTCATAACCTTGTGCATTATTCAATTCCTTCATTACTTGATCAGGTGCATTTGCACATTTTCCTTTGATATCATTCAAATCTTCTTCATCAAACCTAATTCTAGCAAACTTTTCAACACCGGAGTTGTAGACTTTCAAAGAATTAATCATGCCATGGAGATTCTCCACAATATAAATGGATGAATAAAAATTAGCATCAGGAATAACCTTTTGCAAATCTTCCAAAGCTCTCTGAATGTTTATTCTTTCATGCTCATATTTAAGCTTACTTTCTTTTGCATCTTTTAGCTTCACTACACTCTTCCTTTTCTTCCCTGTTCTAGTCACACTACCATAGGTACATTCTTCATTAAGATGCTTAGGGATTTCTAAGAGAATTTTAGCATATTTATCAATTTCAGCCTCTGACACTTCATAATCCAATTTAGATATCCAAACCGACCTTGATTCAACTACTTCCATGTGACAAAAATCTATAGACAAAAGAAAATTTATGCTTCCAGAGTATCTTTCCACAACACTTACTAGAATCCTAGACCTTTTGTTCATCCTCATTTGAAATGTTCCAATTAATGTAGCAAGGGAAAATTCTTGTGCATCCAAACTACCAATATTTATCATGAAGTTCCTAATTTGATAGGCAATAGGCTTTGAATTTGACCATTTTAACCTTCCTATTACTGGTAACTCTTTCAGAAAGATTAGATAAACAACAAAATTTCCATACCTAAAAGTATTTTTTTTCTCTTCTTGATCTCCTTTAAATTCTTCAAAAGATGTATGTGAAGTAGTTCACACAAGTCATATTCCATACCTCTTAACACCATATCAACAACAATATTCACCACATCAGTGGAAACTGTAGTCATTATTAGGGATACAAACTTTATGACCAATGGGCATAGAAACATACCTTATTACTGGATCAACAATCAATCTCAAACTAATTTCTTTTCCTTTTGAAATCGCACCTTAACCTCAATTATTTCATTTCTCGTCCATATTATTCATTTTTAGATTTGGTCTAGATGAACATAGAGGTCAGTTACATCTCTAATTGCTTCTCTGGTAACCAGATGTGCCTCATCAATCGATAAAGATCCATCATGAATTCTGCTCAATACCATTCGAATATACTTCTCAAATTCAAACAAAGGAAATTTCCTCCAAACATCCAATTTCTTCTCAACTAATACTCAATAGGCATCATGATTCTCTTTCAATTCATTTTCCTAAAGCACATTCAACTAAACCGATGACATTTCTTCAATCTTATAGTAAACAAATGCATATATATCTTCTGTAGGAAACACTCTCTAAGGGATACAAGAGAATGCACCAACAAATATTTCTAACACATTCCTCATATATATCTCTTCAACCTAGATTTATCCACACAATTCACAATCTTTGAATTATCCATCATTAAAAGTGAAAGATTGTACAAACAGGAATACCTTTGAAAATGCCTACCAAAAATGTATAGACATCCTGTTTTTGGAGCTCTCTTCGAATTCGTCTGATATTTTCTTCAAATTCTGAAACTCTGAATTCCCTTCTAAAATTCCTTTGCATGCTTCTTCAAAAATACAAAGGCCTTTAATTTTATCTTAACTATTCCTTTCATTTCAAATGATTTTGCAATAAATTCTTCAACTTGTAGGTAGATTGCCTTAAAAAATGTGGATGGCTCCATTCTTTCAAATTCTGCAGACCTCATTCTTCACACATGTGATTGATTAAATATGTTAATATTGTTAGAAAATTAAATATACTTCTATCATAATATGACACAAGTACAAATGAGGGGGTTTATTATATTTTCTGATGACTGCTCCCCCTTAGCCACTGCTTTCATTTAGAAATTGATGGGAGTATCTATACTAGAAGTTGAAATAGATAAGACCAATGATTCCTTTCTCCAAATCCTTTCATTTCTTTTCTTGTCATTTCCAGATCAAAGGTTTGATCATTCTTCTTTTATAGATAGATGTTCTTCTTTCTTCTGCTGTTACTGCTAGGATGTTTCAATTTTCTGCACTTACAACAAGTAACATTCTTCTTACCATTTTCCCTTTTATCCAACAAACTATCTTTATATCCATTCTTCTTTCCCTTAGAATCTTTCACATTATTTTTGCAGTCCTTTTCCTTATGACCACATCTTCTTACCAATGAATTTCTTTGCTTTAGAACTCTAACCCTTTTCAAACCCTAAACCACTCTAATCTCTTTCCAGTCTCTGCAAGGTAATCAATTCATCAAGCATCATTGAGCTTATCTTAAATTTTTCTTCAAAACTATTTTCCCTTTCTAGATTAAATCTTAGGATTTTTGGTTCTAAATCAAGCTTTTTGCATTCATCCATCTTATTTTGAATTTCAATTTCTTGGCATTCTTCAATTCTTTTCTTCTCATCCAATTGTTCTAGCAGGCTAATGATGATTTCTTCTCCTTCAGTCAAAAAATCACATGCATCCATACTTGTACTTTATAGCTTTTCAATGTGCTCATTTTATTTTATCAAATTCTCCTTCAAGGCTTCCATTTATTCTAAAAATTTAGCAGAGACTACTTCTGAAGGGAGAAATTTCTCATGTTCAAGTTTTAGGACCTTCCTCAGGTTGTTAGGCTTCTTCTAAGAAACCAAGCTCTGATACCAATTATTGAACATCCAAAATACTGAGAGGGGGGGTGAATCAATATTCCACAAATCAATAATAAAATCCACTTAACCATTATCACAATTTTGATTGAATCAACAAGAGAGAACATAGAAACAAGTAAATACAATCACACACATGAACACCAATATTTTTATGTGGAAAACCCAAAATGGGAAAAACCATGGTGAGGGTTAACTGACAATATATTATAACTAGATACAAAATATTATGGGGCTCACTACTAGGACTCACTATCCTTCAAAGGCTCACAACTTGAGTACAAAAGATACTCACTACCAAGATACAATGATAGTGGCTCACTGTTGGTAGATCGTCAACACTCCCCTCAGGATTTATGACATGGAATAACTGCCTCCCATGGATATATTAAGTCTAGCAGTTGTATCAGGAATTAATAGGTCAATATTTTGGTGCAAAAACAATTGCTGTCCAAGAAGTGGCATTATAGCCAAAGGTGCCAGGTTTGAATCCCCTCAGGTAATGCTGAGGGGGAGTTTGTTGGTAGATGGCCAGTGCTCCCCTTAGGATTTGTGACATGGACTAACCACCTCCCATGGATCTGTTAACTCTGGAAGTTGTATTGGGAATTAATAGGTTGATCTTTTGGTGCAATGACAACTGTGGGTCAACACTCACTGCTAATAGAATGAACTAATGGAATACACCTTCAATGTGCAGGGTTCAGTTCCACTAAAGCTCATAATAGAGAGTACTGCATCGTTCAATAAATCTATACTACTGATAAAGCATTTAGGCTTTGATCTTCTCTTTTGTTCACACACTTTCTCCTTCTCTCTCTCATGTACATATATCTTCTATCTTTCATCTTATATATATATATATACAAGCATATCTTATTCATCAATTAGGCTGACCTAATTGGATGAAAAAATAATAATAAAAACCTTTCTTCATTAGCACCATATAAGATTTGAACATTTTATCCTTGTAGTGCATTATGCCAAGTTGGCTATTATTCTTCATAATTTATTGCATTTGCTTAGTTAGCCAAGAATAAAAACATAATTCTCCAAACCAACAAATAATCCTCAAAGCAAACACCTTTTGTATCCAAGAACACATTAATTTCCCATCACACTACTAGTAAAGAGACTATCAACAAGACTACAGTATAAGAATGTTCACCTTAGTAGAATGCAGAGTCTCCCACACATGATACTTCACATAGAATAATAGTAGGATACAAAGATAAACTCTATCAAATATAACTTTCTATTCATAGAAAAATACGTCTCAAGATCCAGGCAATAGTAATTTGAATGAGTCAATAAAACATGGTTAAGAGATTAGAGTCATATTAGATCTTGTGGTGAGTTCCAGACTCAATTACCAACACACTAATTCATCACAAAGGAGTATTACCGGCAAAGAAAAACTTTTTCTAAACCAAAAAAACTTCCCATATAGTTATCACCATGTAGTTATTACAATGTTGACATCAATGAAAACATAGGAACAACCAACACAACCATTGATACTTCATGCTCATGTTGTAAATCTTCTAACACTATTCATACTATTGTTCATGTATTTAATCGAGTTGAAACAAGAAAAAAAATACAAAGACTCCCTATGAGTTGTGGCATGAAATAATTCCTACTATTAAGTATTTCAAGGTATTCAAGAGAAAATGTTATATCAAAAGAGATGAAACTTTTGGAATGTTTGACGCAAGAAGTGATGAAGGATTTTTTCTTGGATATTCTACTAAAAGAAAGGAATACAAATGTTTCAATAAAATACCGAGAAAGATTGTAGAGAGTGAAAATGTCAAGGTTGATGAAATGATGAAGAATTCTATAGATATTGATGGATATGTATCTGATGAACTTGGTTGTGCAAGAATTAAAGAAATTGTGGAAGAAAAAGAAAATGATGAGCAAGAGAAGCAGGATGAGCAAAATAAAAGAGATGAAGAAGCTCCGATGGTGTCCCCTAAGACACCTAGATATGTATAGAAGAATCATTCAACAAGTCAAATTATTAGTGAGAAGACAAAAGCTGTATTGTCTAGAAGAAAAGTGACTACTAAAGTGAATCTATGTTTACTTTTGGAGATTGAACCAAACATTGTAAGTGAAGTAGCTTGTAAAGATGAACATTGGATGTGAGCCATGAACAAACTTATGCAAATTGAGAAGAATTAAACTTGGGAATTGGTCCCAAGATTGGTAGATAAAAACATCATTGGATCAAAGTGGGTGTTCAAAAATAAGTTGAATGAGAATGGACAAGTGGTTAGAAACAAAGCAAGGCTTGTGTGTAAAGGTTACTCATAAGTAGAAGGAATATATTTTTAGGAAAGTTTTGCCTCAGTAGCAAGAATGGAAGCTATAAGGATGTTCCTAGAATTTTCTACTCATAAAGACTTTAAGGTCTATTAGATGGATGTCAAGTCAACATTTTTGAATGGTGAGCTAGAAGAAGAGGTCTACATGGAACAACCAAAAGGATTTTTATTGACATATCAACCATATATTATGCATGTTATCTATCTTGTGGCCAAATTTCAAGAAGATCCTAAGGAAACACATGTTGCTGCTATTAAAAGAATATTTAGATATTTGAATGGCACTCCGAATTATGGATTATGGTATCCTAAAGATACTAACTTTACACTTAGTGCCTATTTAGATGTAGATTGGGTTGGATGTGTAGATGAAAAAAAGAGTAAAAGTGGTGGTGCATTCTTTCTTGGATGTAGATTGGTGACATGGTTGAGTAAAAAGAAAGATTCAATCTCCTTGTCTATTGCTAAAGCTAAGTATATTACTGCTGCATCTTATTGTACACAAGTTCTATGGATGAAACATACATTGAAAGATATCACAATAGTATATGATGATCCTATTTCTATTTTTTTAAATAATACAATTGAAATTAAGATTTCAAATAATCTTGTGATGCACTCAAGGACAAAGCATATATCTATAAGGTATCATTTATTAAGAGAGAAGGTCATGGAGAATGAAGTAAAGCTTGAGTATGTTCCAACAAAGGATCAAATCGTTGATATTTTCATGAAGGCTCTTCCTAAAGATACTTTTAATTATCTCTGGGAGAAGTTAGGGGTTATTTTCCCCCCCTTCTTGAACTAGATGCATATGGAGATGCATCGGTCTAATGGATTTATGGATCTATCTTTCTTCTGGACTGGTGTTTTGGTGGCTACCTCTCAAGGGAAGTAGGTAGTATCAAGTGTTGTCATTGTGAGTATTCTTTCTTTCATGTAAAAAGAGAAATCAATGTAAAATATGTTTTTCCTTTTCCATTGATGTCAAAGGGGGAGAGGAAGCATGTAAGAGATTATATACTAAGGGGGAGAAATAGAAAGAAAAAAATTGAGAAGTGTATTCAGAGCTAGCATGGTGTCTTTGATGGTTTTTCAAATCATGTGTTGCCATCAATGACAAAGGGGGAGATTGTTGCAAGAATGGAAAGATTGAAGGTGTTGTCATTGATTTCAACTAGTTATCAACTAGTTGTTGTTGGTTGTATATGTCAAGGATATCAAGAGAAAATTGTAATGAAGATATGTTGCAAGTGTTCAATGGTTTCTCCAGGATTTGGTTTGAATTTTATCCTATAGTTGTATGGTTTAGATATGTTGTTTATGGTTGTTGGAAGATGCTATATCCAAATTTTTAGCTATCGATTCATTGTACAATGCAAGTTATGTTCACCAGTTGTGAATTGTGGTTTTTTGTGTTTCTAGTTGAGGTCTGGGAGAAATATTGTTGGTCCAAATTTCTCTTCGATGAAGTCTTATGACTTGTGATTCTAGGGTTGAGTTTTTTTGATTGTATTGAAGATAACTTTGGTATTTGGAAGATTCATGCTTAATTGTTCTATGTGTTTTACACTGGTTTGGTCGACCTTGTGTAAAATACTACATTTGAAGTTGATAAAGCATGTTGGATCTATTTTGGTCCCTATGAAGCATGTGTTTGGGTCACCCTCATTCTAATTCTACCCTACAATTTTTTAGTCTGACCTAATTTGAATTTGAATTTGGATAGCTGACTTTGGATATGTTTCAAAGTTGAAGATGGTATAAATATAGGATAATTTAGTGGTGAAGGATATAAAAGAGCAAAGAAGAGTGATAAGTGAAAATAAAAAGAGCAGATAGATTCAACATTGATGCTATCTAGTGAATGTGTGTGATGCGAGTGTTGCAGATTAGTGCAAACCCTATATGTTGAGTTTTTAGATGTAGTGAGTAAAAGGTGAACTCTATCATTTATGCATTTCTATGAGTGATTATGGTGGAATCCTTTGTTGCATTGAGATTATAGTCTCTTTGTAACATATCTCTTCTTTCTTCTTTGTATCTCTATGGTAGTGAGCCCTCCAGGTTGTTAGCCCTGTTGGACAATGAGTCCTTGTTTTGGAAGTTAGCCTTATTTCATAGATAGTGAGCCTCTTGTAATTGGTTTTGATATTCTCTATAGTGCGAGTTAATCCTCACTGTGGTTTTTCCCTTATTGAGTTTTCCACGTAAATATGGTGTTTTTGTGTTTTTGTGTTGGATTTAAGTTTTTGCATTAGCATTTGATGATTAATCATTTAAGTAGTATTAAGAATAAGTTTTGGTGATTGAATTAAAAATTAAACTCTATGACAAGTGATTCACCCTTCTCTGAGTTGTCCTATTCAGTATGAATATCATAAAATCTATCATGTTATGTCATGTGAAACCAGTAAAAGTGTTGTATCCCAAGTACGAGATACAAGGTATTTGACTTGGGATAAGGGTGAGGGATGTCAAGTACGATCCCTTATGTGTACCCTTTGTGATGGCCCATTGTGTGAGTTATTTAGTTGTAAAATTATGTAAACATGATATGGATGGATGTGTTCCTACTAGAATAAATGTGATGTACTCATTTGTGAAAGTCTTGTTTGTATGTTAAATGTATACCCCTAATGTATGACTCCCCTACGAGATTGAGATGCTTGCTAGTGTAAATAGCTGTTGAGGGGTGAGAGAACCCCAAGTGGTAACTCCATGGTTTCCCTTCCAAGGATGTGTTCCTAGCCTACTCCCCCACATATGAGAGCCACACTTGTTGGTTTATAGTGCAAACCTACTCCTTGATGTTTATAACCCATGGGTAAAGGATGGAATTACTTGGACCATATAGATTATAGATTTTAGATACTCCAACAATACAAGGCATTGATACTATGTGGAAGAGTCCACCATGATATTTTGCGCTATCATATTTATGTGGTCAACAACCACTAGTTATTTCATGTTATTATACTTATGTGGTTAGAGAACCACCATTCCCCTCCTCCCCTTAGGTGGCTTTATCAAAGTCACATGGTGCTCATAGTGTGAAATTTTTATTGTTGAAATATGAATTATTGGTAATTTCTTAATTGATGTTTAATTCTATTATATGCCACCATTTTTAAATTTTACATTTTTTTATTGGGGGCTATTTAGCCATTTGAAATTTGTCATAGTCCATTGCCTCAAGGATGTAGTTGACTTTAGTTTTTGAGTTAAGACTGAAATGTTGAAATTTAGATGCAATTGTTCTTTATTTGGTTTTCCTATTGAATTTATAATTTTCTATTTATTGAAACGTTGGTTTATGATTCTATGTTTCTCAGTTTGAGGCTTCCTATGGTTTGCTGACTGCTGGAAGATGTGGTGTAATGTGACATCTATAAAAATTTCCATATCCCATGGGGTTCCTTGGTAGGTCATATAGGGGAGTAGATGTACTAGGGAATTATGAGTTATTTTAAAGGGGTTGCAAATGGGATCGGTATGGGATGGTCATTAATCCATTCTTCCCCTAGTTCTATGACTATTCTTTTTTAACCTTCCTCTTGGAGGATAACCCCCTTATAGAAACAAGGGAAAGTACCTAGGGGATGTATGGAAAGGTCCTTAGAGAAGGGCCTTGAGACTATCTTTACTAATGGCTATGGTATCCAAGAATATCCATCCTCATAAACCCCATTGTGTGAGCCTTGTGATGTGAATTATGTGTAATTATTGTGATATATGGATAAAATTGTAAATAAATAACATGTGAAAAGACTTGACTGCTATGCGAGAAAGAAAGTGACAAATAAAATTGGGAACACTATTTTTGAGACATGAATTGATATTGGAACGAAAATATGTTCTAACATCATGAGTGATTTTATGATGCAAAAGGGAACCTCAAGAAGAGTGTTTAAGGATGTTACTATGTTTTGGATATATGTTGGTGTAATTGTTAATAAAAAATGTTAATTATATGGATAATTACTAGCATTTGTTACATTGTGAGTATACTGGATAAATGTTCTATTGTGAACAATTTTTTTCTAATTTAGAGGTTTGATGCATGGAAGTGATGTTTCTAATATGTGCTTATAGTTAAATGTTTTGAATTATTTCATCATGGAAGTAAAGTAATTGGTATGCTTAATAGATTATGTACATTATTATATGGAAGTTGTGTTTCCAGACCTTAACGACTTCTAGAAGGAAGTCTAAATTAAGGGGAGGGGGATGTAAGATCCCACTTGACATGTGATTAGTAGAGCTCTAATCTGTTTTATGTTTTCCTAATAGATGATAGATGTATTGTGAATGATAAATAGTGTGATTATGTGACAATATCCTTGCATTTCATTTTGACATTTTTATTGACTCTACCTTGAAGAAAAATTACTCGTGAATTGAGAATATGAGTTAAAATTGTAAATAAAATTCTTACTTCAACTATTAAATTTATGTGATATACGATTATTTATTATGGTTTTATTGGTAATGTGCAAGAAAGGAAGTGTATCAGTGTGGGAAGGGAATACCATTGAGAACACATTGAAAATACATCTCCTTGTGGTCCAAAATTTGACCCCTTTTTTGGGCTTAGAAATAAAAAAATTAATATGTTGGTGGTGATGGATGATATTAAAGGGGATATTGATTGTGTTATGTGGGTGTAAGTGGGGCTAGGGGTTAGGAACCCTTATCTAAGTTTGAAACTCGGATGAATCTTTAAGTGGGCCTTTTAAAGAGGGTTGTTGGCCAATTTCCTTGGTTATGATGCAAAAGAAAAACCCCTAGGGTCTATACCATAGTGGTAGGGATCAAGTGGGCATGCAATAGGGCCCCAAGAACATTATTTGACTCTTGAAAAGTCCTCATAATGAGTGAAAAAATTTTAAGAGAGGATGGGGGTGAAAATGTTGAGGAGGTTGACCAAATGCATGTTCCCCTCTTTAATGAGGAAATACCATCATTGATGAAGGGAGGTACACTCCACACTTCCCCATTCAAAAGTTGGAATTTGAAACTCTTATATATCTAGGAGAGGAAAGATGAGTGGGGTGTTACCCACTTCTCCTCTTTGAGAACTTTATTGGAGATTGTAGAAAGAATGAGAATAGGAGAGGAGTCCACCTCTTTGGGAAGATAGTGATCAATATGTATTGTATTGGAGAGGAAATATAGACATGAAAGAGTTCAATCCCTTCACCTAAAATAAAAGAGGTAACTTCTTCTTTGGCATTTACCCTTGTTTAATTGGTTGTAAGGAGGTGACATAGTGTATGGATCATGGTTGAAAATAGAAAGTAGAGAACCTAGATGCATGAAATTTGTGCTATGTTAGTACTATCCTTTTGTGAAAATGAGAAAAAACTTCATTTATCATCATGGATTTAAATGAATTCTTTGCTTGGGGGTATGACTAGAGCTCATGAGGCTCCATGATGGAATTATGGTAGGGTGGGGAGCAAGTCCGGTTTAGTTGTATGTCATTCATTGTGTTTCTTAAAATTAGTTGTAATATGGAAAGATGGCGATTGTTGTAACATGAAAGAAAATGGGGAAAGAGAAAACCTTATTCTTGGTGTGTTATTCACTATATTACTAACTATTGTGTAATTTTGAAGAAATGTGTAATGAATTTATCCTCTTGTAAATGGAAATAACTTCACAATAATCAAGTATAACATTTTCTAAAATAGTTATACAGATCTTGCATACATAGGAGAAAAAATTGAAAGAAAAGTTATTTTAACTACTGTTGTGGACAACATAACAAAATACTCAATTATATAAGTGGTGAATCACAACCTTATCTTATGTAACAAACAATGTACTTGAGATAAATTTACTTGTGTCTTATTATTGTAACATAGAAGAATAGTATTCCATTGAAAATGGAAGGATGAAAGGGTAGGGTCATTCTATTGGTAAGTTGACCCTCAAATCTATGAATGTTATTTTTAATATTGGGTTTTTTTTTTTGTATATTGTTGTATTGAGGAAACTAATTCAAAATAAATCAAACTTTCTGGATACGATGCATATTTAATACAGATTCAACCCAATGGGCTCTATAAATTATAATTGTAGAGAATAAAATCTATTGGAGTGTTTCCTGGTTATCATCCCTTCAAAATAAAATTAGTTCATATAGTTTTTTTTTGAAGTTTCAAATGAAAATGAGGCATACATACATTCCTAAACTTTTCTAAGATGGCTGTATAAAGTATAGCTTGAATGACACACATGTACATCTGTTCTAGTTAATTCTCAATTGGACTTATATAATATACCTTTACTGAGAAGAGTGACCTCAAGGTAGAAATATTTACTTTTAGAAGTACGCATCGAGATATGTAGATATGATAATTTTAAATCCATTGTATTTCTTTATTTTTAGTTTCTTAGAAATTTAAGGGAATGCCCATAGCTGGGAATGCTCCAAAAGGTGAAGAAGAAAATAAACTAGTTTTTATTTAATAATTAATTGACATCAAATAATGCAAATCATCCCTTGCAAAATTTAATATTTAATTGACATCAACTAATGCAAATCATCCCTTGCAAAAAGAAAAGTTTAAGAAAAAGAAAAGAAAAGGAGAGAAAAAACATTGCATTGCTTCTCTCTTTATCCTCCATGCCTCTGCTAAAACCACATGAAGTAATATCACATAAAAGGAGAAGATTAAAGTAAAATGGGTCAAAAAAAAGAGAAAAGGACATCGAAAGAAGTATATTTGTGCCTTCACTTGTGTGATCTTGTAAGGAAATAATGTAGCACTAGGAAGGAAGGCAATATTGCTTAATATTACAATCAAAACTACCAGACATGGAAAGAAATTTCAAAAACCTAAATATATAAAGTAAACTTAAACATGTTTTTGAGTGGTGAGAATATCTTATCATCTACCTCATCTATTAGCAAGTTCTATCCATTCTGAAACATACAGTTAAATTTAACCATATGAAGAAATATAGGTCCAAACAATAAGTTGAGGGAAGCCTATTCAGAAAATACACAACTATGTAGCATAGTGTCTTTAAATTGCTACCTTAGGGAGTGTGGGGGTAAAATCTTGCACACACACCCCACTTAGAGTAGGGACCCTCTTTTCAGGATATCTTTTGACCTTTGGTTTTATTGGATTTGTCTTTTGAGGTCTTGAGATGTTGATCTTACTAGCCTTAGTCTTGCTTGGAGGCTTGAATTGGTTAAAATTGGTTTTTAATGAAAATTCGGGTTTTGACCTGAATCTGGGATTTTCCAGCTCTGGCGGATTTTCCCGGGTCCTAGTTCTTTGTTCTTTTATGGCTTAATTTTCTAAAATCTGGGTTTTTGCTCGAGTTTGGGATTTTTCGGCCTGAGCGGATTTTCCCGAACTTTGTTTAAATCCCGGTTTCTACCATTTCCATAGAATTTGTGTCCTTCCGGATTTTCCGTTTGGCTTGGTTTTTTCCGAAGTCCGTTCTGGGCTCGGTTTCTCGGATTTCCTTGATACGTCTTGTTGCTCATTAATGCTCAAAGTATCTTCACTCTGATGCAAGTGTGGATGGATTTAAGGCCTTTTCGGCATCATTCTAATTTCATTTTTCACTTGCTATTTGCTCTGGTATTGGAGATTCTTCATTTGAGCTTTGATTGTTGGATGCGGGTTGCTGCGTGTGGATTGTTTGAGCGTTGGTTGTATTTTTTGTTGCTAGGGAACATCGTTCCACAGTCACCTCCTCAAGCTTGAGCCTTGTTCGAATTCCATGGTAAGTCGTTGCTAGCCCCTCTTTTGTTTGCATCATGATTGAATCTTTTGAAGTCGATTGGTGACCATTTTAGGTCGGCCTTTGCTTAAGTATGATTGTATATTTATATAGCTAGGGTTTTCCCTCACTCTTCACAAGATTTCATCATTCACACTATGCATGCCCTTGTTTACCAAATGAATGTCGAATAGATCGATGTAGATGGGCGTTTTGGGTAGGATTTTGCCCCTAGGAGCGTAATTTGCTGTATTTTGCAAGATTGGGGTTTTGGGTGTTTTGCTCAAATTTGCTAGGAACGGTTGATCCGTCATGATTTTCATATCTGACATTTAGATCAAATCTACTCGTGCCTTGAGAAGTCTCGGTGTACTTCGGCTTGATCATTTAAGGATAGCATTTCAAACCTTGAACTTACCCTGGTTTTCATGGCAGAGGGTCTGGTTGTCAAAGTTAGGGCATCATTATTTCACCATGAGGATTAGTCATTTGAAGGCTTTCGAAATTTAAATTCCTATGCATTTGAAGTCTTGCTTATTGGTGTCGATTTTGAGACCATTTGAATCTAAGTAGTTAGGTTTGAAGTGATCATTTGATTCATTGTTCACCCAGTAATGATTGTCAAGTTTCTGGGGTGTCCGCGGAATTCCTGTGCACTTGAATTTTCCAGAAATCTATCTAGTCCGCAGAGCACGACAATTTCTGGAGTATTTGAACTGTCTGCGAAAATCCAACCTGTCCAGATTTTTCTGGTTTTCCTACCCGGTTTCATTCTTTTCAATTCTCAAAGCTAGGGCTAATGGGGTAAAGTGCTAAATGATGATTTCTTGTTGCTAATAGATGAATTTCATGATAATCTCATAACCTTTTGTTCATACTAATGACTTATTTGGTGAATGATGTCTTGGTAGTAGGAATCCGTCTGGGTCGGATTTCTCCGAAATTTTGCCCCGACTGGATTTTCCCAGTTTACCTCATTTTCTCGGATTACTTCATTCTCCAGATTTTCTAAGATTGATGATTAGTGATGGATCTTAATTGCTTATGTGGTTTTATGCTAACCCTTTGATTGGAATATGTATGATAATTGGATGCTCATGACATTTCTTTGTGAATGCAGGCTGAATCAAGCAAAGCTACTGTAGGAAAGTCTAAAGGTGATACGGAGGGATCCTCCATTTCAGAGGAAGAAAAATTGAGATTGGATACGAAGAGTCAACTGCCTGACAGCAAGGTATCTTCTGTGTGGTCTGAGGTCTCTGACACCAATGTTGGAGCATGGAGATATGAGGAATTCAAAGAAAGAACAGCTCAGAAGGATCTGTCAGTCCTGAGACAAGGAATGATGAGGTCTGGGTTAGTCCATGTGGTAGGGTTCCCTCCTACAATCTAGTGCTATGAGTTGATACTGGAATGTGCCCGAAGTATGATTTTGACACACAGAGGGTTGTAAGCACCGAAGGGAGAGTCCTGGAAAATTTCAATCCCGTTTCTATTGCCCAAGCTTTTGACATGCCAGATTTTCCATCTGTGTGTACCTTAAACATGGATTTGGCCAAAACCTACTATGAGAATGAGCCCACCTAAGCCCAGCAAAATGATTAATTCCGGGTTGGAGAAACCAAAATCTCACTTTTCCAAACTACTAAAGCAATTACACAAGGTTAAATTCAGATCGGACATATATGATGCAATCAAATTTTTGAGCAGAGTGGCAGGTTTGAAGAGTGTTGGGGTGTTGGAAAATTGGATGGTCCATGTGATCAATAAAATTGAACAGGGTACTAATTACCATTGGCCAGGACTCATCAGTGCTGTGATTTATAAACAACTAAGGGATGTCTTAGAAACAAAGAGGTTCACCATGTCTTCCTATGTGATGTATGTGTTGGCTAGATTCTACCCATACAGGGGTTTGAATCCAAAGGGGACATTTGGACAAGATATAATTTATGACATATACCTGGAATTGCACTTAGGACACTGGGATTACCAAAGAGCCAACAATGCATTTACAATGCATATCACTAGGTTTTTTCAAAATACGGAGCATGTGAGATTGTCTAATGGAGCAAAGGAGTTGATAAAGAAGTATGGAGCTTAGTTCATTCAGTTTCCCACCTTCTCCTACATCAAAATTGACGGATGTAAGGCTGCTCCATACAAGTTACCTAGGTACCTACTGACCATATTGTGTTATTGGAGGTTGTGAGATAGATATGTGAATTTGATGCAATTGTCAAGAAGGAAAAGCATAAAATAGGTTTTGGTGGAGATTTTCGTCTCAAAATTGGTATACCAGAGGTGTGCCCTTCCATCCAATCGGCGCATGCGGCGGGGGATGAATTGGAAGCTCATGGTTTCTCCTTCCACTCCAAGAGGATAAACTTTGATATCACCGGGGATGCACATAAGAAGGCCACCAAAGAATACTGTCATAAGGATCACCTAGAAGACTACTGGGAAAATATCAAAGATGATTTTGAGGTAAGGAAGAAAAGGTACTCTAGGCTTCCAGTTGATATGATTAGGCAGTACAACGTCAAGTTGATCCCCAACCAGTTAGAGGATGACGGGAATATGGTGCAGGACCATGCATATGAGTTTGTTAAGGACAGATCAATTGGGAGATAAACTGGAAGGATGATGAGGTAACTAAATTAGAAGACCTAATGGCCCCTGTCATGAGATTTCCTACTTCATGGTTGAAGCATAAGGTTTGTGAGTTGGAGAGTGAGAAGGTACCCTGTACCTTTAATTTAATGGGAAATCTCAATCCTATGTCCACTTCAGAAGAATTCGGGGAAGATGACCCCAAATGGAAAACTAAAGGGAGCTCACCCTTCAAAATTAAAATTAGAGGTCCTCAAGAAAATGAGCCAGAACCAAAAAGAAAACCAAAAGGAAAGAAAAGAAGCCGGGCCTTGAAAATAGGCAAGTCCTCTGAAGAGGAGGAAGTTGAAAAAGTAGAAGAAGAAGATGCTCCTCTGTAGCCTAAGAGGACAAGGACAGCTAGGGTTTTGAAGAGAAAGGGTTAGGATACTTCCAAGGATGAGACTTCGGTTGTTGATGTGGAAAGTTCAGGAGAGAAAACCGAAGGTTATTCAAGGAGATCAAGGACTCCATCTCCTAAGGAGACTATGCAAAAGATGGACCCTTCTCCGAAGGCACCAGTTGTGGAGCAACGTAAGGCTACTTCTCCTTTGCCAAGCGCACCTGAGCAAGAGACTCCTAAGGAGCATGAGACTAGTGGAGAGGTAGAACCTTTCAATGAAGGAGAACTCTTTGGTGCAGCAGCTGAGCTTGAGGTTGAAGAGGTAGAAAGACACCCTTCTCCACTAGTGCAATATGAGGATTCTCCGGAGAGCAGCAAAGGCAACGAATCACATGAAAAGGAGGATATTCCTATTAGAACCCCATTGCCTGTGCAGGAAGAGGAGATCGAATTAGGTGATCAAGGTGAGCAATCTTCTGAGAAAGGAAAAGATGAAACACCAGAACAACATGAATGGATCAAAAAATAAATCTGGGTGGATCCTGCTGTCCTGGATTGGTTGGAAAAGGACATCAAAAAGAAGAAACAAGTCATTGTTGAGGATACCCCTCTGGATTTGGATGAGATGTTAACTAAGATTGGTAAAGGCAAGAAAAAGAAGATTGCCAAGGTAGTTTCAAGGATAGAAAGAGATGAAGCAAGAAACAACATCATTCATATTGCCACCCCTGCTGTGGGTAAAACTAAAGAAGAGGTCACTGGGAAGGATTACAATGTGCAGACCATTAATCTTGGGACTGCTTCTATGGAACAAGACATTGAAGAATATGAAGGGTCCAATGTAGTAATAATTGGGAGGCTAAGGAAAGAAACTCAATCCAAGCATGAACTTAGAAAGGAAAATGAGGGGCTAAAGAAGTGTCTAGAAGATGTAATGAAGCCTCTGCAATCTCTCCATCCCTCTTCCTCTGCTACTCCTGGTTTCTTGCCCAAGGAAACTATTTCCAAGAGTGAAAAGATGAAGGCTTCTACCCAAACTATAATGGACTGGTTGAAAGATGTGCAGGTGAAAGGAGATAATGCAATAAAGGATGTCCTTTTGGTTGGAAAAGATGCAGTCAGAACAAAAGACCTGTTGGAGCATGTGCTATCTCAAGACAAGGAAGATATCGATCTTCTGTTGCATAAATCCAAAGTGATCATGGAACATGGAAAAGGTCAGTTGGTTGCAGATGGGATTCTTCCTTCCTCCAGACTTAATGAGCCTTGGGAATGGTTCGAAGCTTTGAAAATTCAGAAAAAGGCCATGAGGAAGATTCATAAATGAAAGAAGCTAATAGATGGTGACTTGACTGGGGTTTATGAGGGATGCATTGCATTTTTTGATTATGACTAGCAGGAGGAAAAGTGCTCCTAAATACCTGAGCGTAGAATAGTTAAGAGAATGGTGGCATGATGTCTATGCCCCTGATTCTAAAAATATCATAACAGGGCACCAGCTTGATGATGCAGCAACCTACTTGGCGGTGATGGATAAGTACCAGGCACATAGAGGTGACTGGGACAAAATTGTTAAACATTCAAAAGAGGAGATTGGCGCCATTGAATGTCGGCTTAAGATTTTTCCTTTGCCACCTGTCGCCGAGGTGGACAAACTATTTTTTAAAATCCAGGATCAGAACAAGGACAAGGGAGGCGGTAGTTAATGCCCATTTTGAAGATTTGTGCTTCCCTATTATTATAGGGCATATGTTGATCCAGGCTACATTGGGGAGTGTGTCTAGTCCAACCTTGATGATGTATCCGCATTTAATGTGTGCCTTATTTTGAAATTCTTAAAGTTGACTTGTTTTGGCTGTTATTTTTTGTAAATATTTGGCTGGGCTGACATGTTTTAAGAATTTGCTATAAAGGGCATTCTTGCTTCATTGTAAGGGTCAGCTAGAAAGATAATAGAGACAAGTTAGATCAGAAAAGAGCTAGAGCATTTTGTAATAGAGGTAGTAGTCAATTTCTTGAAGCAAATATTGTAACATAACAGTGGAATTGTTGCAACATTTTTGTAATCTAATACAATAGAAGGCATTGTGGTTTTCCTGGTGAAATATTTTGTTTTAGTTATCTTGCATGGTTCTTGTTGTTTCATCTTTCAAATTGCTTAAAGATTTATGATTAGTGTTTTAGAGTTGGATTAATTTGGCGAGCGATGTACATGATTTCATATTTGGAATGTTTGTAGCAATCTCTGGTCTATACTCCAAGTAACTATCTGATTGTAGTAGGCTGGTGAAGTCAACCTGGACCATATATCTATTTTGTGTTTAGTTCGATTGTGGATGAATATCTATGATTTGAAAATCTATATACCTTAGAAGATTGCACCGTTCTTGTGATATTGCATTGTGGGTTGATCAAGAATTGGTTATTTGAGATTGGTCCATTCCAGATATCTGTCATTGGCATCATTCATTCTAGGAATAGTTTAGATCTTATCATATCTCCGTATCCTTATCTTTTGTTGTTTCTTTATCATCTGATTAGATTTAGGACTTGAGATCATCATATTGTAAGATCTGATAGATCGGAAAGATACAGTTTGTTTGTAGTAAGGTCCGATTGTGATTACCATCATTTTCACATATTATCTGAGTTGTTTATGCATTGTCATGACCTGACACTTGAGAGACCTTGGGGTGATTTTAAGCAATTTACTGCTGAAGATTATCTTTCAAGAGAGAGAATATCATTTTATGTCTGAGTTGTTGCTATATAGAAAACACCATCAACAGATTGGTGCTAGAAGGAGGGCCTAAATGAGCACACTGGATCATTTCTTGAACGCCATTTCTCTAGAGAGATATAGGAGAAATACCAGATCTACCCCAGGAGAGGAAGATTTATAAGAATTACAGTTCCCCACTAGATCAAGGAGGACTCGAGAAAGGGGAGAATCATCATCACCCTTCCCTTCACCAGCATCATCCATATCTTCATATCCAGAAGTTGAAGCCATACCCATCCCTGAGGCAGTTCCCATTCAACAACCTCAGCCAATCATTAACCAACCACAACTACCACCCCCACTTTTGCCAATGGCCTTCCTTGCTAATAATCCATCTCCTTTGTCTTTCAACGTTTACAATATAATTCCCAAAAGCCCTGAACACTTTTGTTCAAAGTTCCATGTTAATGACCCAAACAGAACTGCAGAAGAACATATAAGGATTTTCCAAACCTGTCTCAAAGATAGAGGGATTGTTCATGAGGATGTTGCCTGTAGGCTATTTCCTTATTCACTAGGAGAAGAGGCTTTTTAATGGTACAATTACCTCCCATCTCGCTCAATTCTTAATTAGAATGATTTGGAAACTGCCTTTCTACAGAAGTTCAAAATACCTATCAGCGCTAATGAATTGTATTTACAATTCACTGGAGTCAAGAGAGAGGTCAATGAACCAATATCCAGTTTCAATAATAGGTTTCACTGTGTGTACACCAGACTTCAAGATCCTTATGTTTTGGATAACAATACAGCCCTGGGAGTCTATTACGAAGCATTGGATAGCCTTACGACCACCTTTCTGAAGTGGAGACCTAACCCTCCAGCTAACTTAACTGATGCCTATATAGAAGCCATCAAGCTTAGCGCAAATTTAAGATAACACTTGACTAGACATTGCCTTCTTTAGGACCAGTTGCACATCCCAATCAGGTTCAGGCAGTAAACCAGGCGCTCACCAACCATACCCCAATTATGAATCTGGTGCCTCAATTACCTCTGGTGCCACATCCTGGTCTACCCATGAGCCAAGTCTCTCTTATGATGAATTTTCCCCAACAAAAAGTTAACCAGCCTATGTATCAGCCACAGCCAAACAGTTTCCCTACCTATTTGCAGAACTCTAAAGTGTTGCATCAGTTGATGGAATCTACTACAATGCTTGTCCCTCCTCAGAGTAATCTGAACCAAACCCCTTGTTGAGATCCAAATAAGGATAGGATTGATGAGATGGCCGAGCACATAAAGAAGTTAAATCTAGAGGTGACTTACCTAAGGAATCAAAATAGCCAATTACAAGCTGCTCAGAAGAGTATAGAGTCTAATCAGAATAGAGAATTTCCACAAGCACATAATTTTGATAGAGGACAACATAATGAAAGAGGATTTTATAATGACAGGGGATATAATCAGGATAGGGGTTATAACAATGATAGGGGATTCAATAATGATAGGAGACAAAATTTTGATAGAGGACAAAGTAGTGGCAAGGGATTTGATAAGACGCAGTCATAGGGATAGAACAAAACATGGAATACGAAACCTAATAATGGAGGAGTCCCCACCCCATTGGATCAACCAGTTAGTCAAGTTGTCAACCAATCTGCAAATCAACTAGTCAGTCAAGACAAGCCTCCTAGTGGTGTATATCTAGCTATGGTTGCCCTGTCAGGATGGTGTAGGCTTTATAAGACATGCCAGCATTCAAAATTAGAATGTCTAGAGTTCCAAACTGCAGCTTCCATTTTCCAGTATGAGGTGGAGAATAATGCAAATGGGTAGGAGATTGTTCCCTCCACCCCTTACGATTCTCCTGTGCTAGTATTAAACCACGCTCCCTTCCCAGCAAGTAAATAAAATATTCCAGAAGAAGAATTTGATCCCCAGGAAGATAAAACAGATCAAATCTACAATGACGACGAGGTGGCTCAGTTATTTAATGAAGAAGCAATAAATGATAATGGCCCCCTTGATAGTGAAGAAGCTTATGTTGAAGAAGTACAGATGTTCCAGATGCAAGGTAAAGGATATGATTTAAGAGACTTACCCCATAGGCGCCCATAGGTTGTGGGACCCTTCACCACCTCCATTCCTCCTAACAATTTCAATATCCCTCCAGATCCTAATGCTAGTAATAACCCATCTTATCCACATGTTTCCATAAAATATCTTTCGAAGGAAAGACAAGCTTCAATTGACTTACAAAAGGAAAAGGTTGTTCAAGCAAGCAAAGACAAGGTGGAGGAACCTTCTAGGGAAGCCTCCACTGATATGAGCAAGGAGCAAATGGTTTCTTATGTCGCTGAGGAGTTCAAAAAATTAAAGGTAAATCTTTCAGCATTTGAGTTATTAAGGTTCCCTACAATTAGGAAGGCAGTTTTAGGTACTTATGATGCACATCCAGTGTCTTTGGATAAACCTTCTAGTGAGGATAACAACAAGATTTCTAGTTCTCAGCCTATGAAGATACAAAATCAGGTCCAGAGTTGTACTAACTTTCCCCCTGGAGATAAAGGAAAGGAAAAGGATAAGGCTCAAGTGGCTCAAGTAGATACTCAGCGAACTTTGTTTCAAGGGAAGACAGAAACCCCAACATTTATGATCTCTATGCACATATTCAATAAAAATCTATATAATTGTTTACTAGATTTTGGTGCTTCCACCAATGTGATGCCATTTGGGGTATGTAGAGCTTTAGGAATTACACCTACTGATTCCCAGAAGAAAGTAACTAAGTTGGATAGAACTAAAGTAAATGTGGTGGGAGAATTAAACATGATTCACATGCAGATAGCTTCAGACCCAAGGATTCAATAGGTTATCAATATTCAAGTAGCTGATATCCCGGATGCGTATGGTTTGATTCTAGGAAGAGATTTTACTAAGGCTTTGAATGGATATGTGTCTACTGATCACTCTCACATGTGGCTTCCCTGGAAAGGAGTGCCCAATTAGATCAGAATTGAGAGAGAGCCAAGAATGAAATACATGATTACGGAATACCAAAATACTTCAATAGAAGTTCTGATATCAGAAGTTGGCATGAGAAATTATATGTTGTCGACCCAGTATGAGGAGTCAGACTCAGAGGAGGTATTGATGCTACACATTATGCCTATTGATGCAGAGACAAGATCCAACTCTGTTACTGTTTTGATAGAATCAACGGAGGAAGAAGAGGAAACCGAAGATAATCAGATTAGCCTATTAGACAGTTTCCAGGAATTCATCAAGCAGTGTGTCAAAAATAAAATTCACCTAAGCAGGAGGGCAAGCTTTGAAGAGTTACTCTTACCTAATTGGTGTAGAGTTCATAATGCTTCCCATTATGAGTTGGAGTGTTGTTTATGTCGGACAGTAGTAGAATGAGTACAAAAATGCCTAAATTCAATCTAGGCTGCTAAGACAGATGTGCAAAACCCTAAGGAAGGATATCAAGGAAAGAAACCTATACTGTATGAGGAACTGTATAACAGTCAAGGGTTAAAAGACGTAATGAAGAAGACTACAACTGCTGAATGTTGGACTCTCAGGTTTGATGGATCCAAATCCAAGCATGGAGCCGGGACAGGGTTCGAACTAATCAGTCCAAGAGGTAAAAAATTTCTTTATAGCCTATAGACTTCAGTTTCACTGTACAAATAATGTAGTAGAAATGAGGTGATAATTCATGGACTTCTCATGGCACTCAAGAAAAAGGTTAAGATTCTGCAAGTTTTTGGTGATTCTGAGTTAGTAGTTAAGCAAGTAAGGAGACAATATTCATGCCACAATAGGAGAATGACTAATTATAGGCATAGAGTATGGGACCTCATTGAAGGATTTGATGCCTTGAATATTCAACTAAAACCACGGCAGAAGAATCAAATTGCAGATTCTCTGGCTCAAGCGACAAACACCCTACAACCTTTATCTTTGTGAGGATTTAAGAAGTTCACTGTAGAATTGACTCCTATGCCATCGGTTCTAGATAATGTTACTAACTTCCAGGTATTTGAAGATGACAAGCATATTCTTGATTTTATCACAAATATAGACATTTTTTCCTCCCAAATCATTGACAAAGCAGAACCCCATGAAGCAGAACTGGATTTAGAAGGAGTGATGAATCTAAAGTCTAATACTATTCCAAAAGGGATGGTGCAATTGGAGCGAATATTTGATATGGATAAGATCAGAGATCATGAACAAGAGTCAAAGAAAGAGTCTATCAATGGACAGTGTGACACTTACAACTTGGGAACTGAGGACAATGCTAAGAACATTTTCATTGGCAAAGTATGCACTCCAGAAGAAAGACAAGGAATAATTGAAGCACTGCATAGCTTTCTAGATATTGTAGCCTGGAGTTATGAGGATTTGAAAATTTATGATACATCAATCATAACTCACACCATACCCTTGAAGCTAGGTGCTAAACCTTTCAGGTAGAGACAAAGACCTATCAATGCATTACTGGAACCACTAATATAGAAAGAAGTTCATACATTACTATCCACCAAAATTATATTTCATGTTAGACACTCAACATGGGTGGTGAACTTGGTCCCGGTAAGGAAAAAGAATGGAGAAATTAGACTCTACATCAATTTCAGATACTTAAATAGATCATCAAAAAAGGACAACTATCTAGTCCCTTCATTGGATGAAGTACTTCAAGTGGTTAATAGATCTCAGATGATTTCCTTTTTGGATGGTTATTCAGGGTACAATCAAGTAATGGTTCAATATGAGGACAGACACAAGACTGCTTTCACAACTAAGTGGGGTACCTTTGCCTACAAAAGAATGCCTTTTGGTCTTATTAATGCTAGGGCTACATTTCAAAGGGCTATGGATATTGCCTTCAAGGATATCATAGGCAAATGCATCATTATTTATATGGACGACTTGACTATTTTTTCAAAAAATAGAGGGGATCACATATCTAATTTGCGCAAAGTATTTCAAAGGTGTAGGGAATTTGGCATATCCTTGAATCCTAAAAAATGTATTTTCAGAGTAACAGAAGGAAAGCTGCTCAGGCATGTCATATCAAAAAAGGGAATTGCTATTAATCCAGAAAGAGTGGAGGCTATACTGAAGATTCAGCCACCTGTTAGCAAAAAGGAGATGAAATCTTTCTTTGGCAAGATCAACTTCGTTAGAAAATTCATTACTGGATTTGTTGAAATTGTCAAGCCATTGAATGCAATGTTGAATTAGGATGCTAAGATCGAATGGACTACAGAAGCAAATGAGGCATTTGCAGAAATCAAAAGGGCCATTGTTGATGCTCCAATATTGGTAAGTCCTAACTACAGTAAGCCTTTTCACATCTATTCATTTGCTTCAGACCATTCATGTGCAGGAATGCTAACTCAAAAGTCTAATGAGGGAAATGAGCATCCCATTGCTTTTATGAGTGCCCCATTAAAAGATGTTGAGTTGAGATACCCAAGTGTAGAAAAGCAGGCATACACTCTGGTTAGAGCAGTGAAGAAATTCAAACATTATATCCTCAGGAATAAGGTTTATGCAATTGTCCCAGACCCCACAGTCAAGTTACTTCTAATGCAGAACGAGTTAGGAGAGCGTGGAGCTAAGTGGGTGACAATGCTACAAGAGTACGATATTGAGATCCAGCCCATGAAGTTGGTAAGAGGACAGGGACTTACTTAGACTATGGCTGAAATAGGCCCTGAACTAATCGTTCAAAATTATAACATTGAGGAGGTTTCCCCAGATGGCTGGTATGATGACATAGTTTGTTATTTGTTGAACCAATGATCTCCAGGTCATCTTAATGCTATTTAGAGGAGAGCCCTACGATTGAAGAGTGACAGTTTCATGCTAAAGGGAGCTGTTCTGTACAAAAAAAATCATGAAGGCATTTATTTGAGGTGTTTTGGGAAACAGGAAGCTGAAAAGGTGATAAATGAATTTCACGAAAGGTATGGCACTGGCCATGGTTTTGCAATTGCCACAGCAAATCATATCTTAAGGGCTGGGTATTACTGGCCCATGTTGTTCAAAGACGTCCACCATCATGTCAGGACCTATCACACCTGCCAGACTGCAGCAACAAGGGAAAGGTATGCAACACTTCTGCTCCAGTCGGTCACTAAGGTAAGGCCTTTTTCCCAATGGGGTATGGATTTCATAGGCCTTTTCAACCCACCATATTTTGTAGGGCACAGGTACATTCTCACTATAACTGATTATTTCACTAGATGGACTGAAGCATTTGCTTGCAGGTAATGTACATCTGAGGTAGTGATTGATTTCTTAGAATCTGCTATTCTTAATTGATTTGGATGTCCCATTGCTATTGTCTGTGATAATGGTCTTGCTTTCACATCTTTAAAATTTTTAAATTGGGCTTTTGATCATGGCATTATTGTAAAATTTGCATCCAATTATTATCCTCAGGGTAATGGCTTAGCAGAGTCCTCTAATAAGAACTTATTGACTGTCATTTGTAAGCTGTTAGAAAGGAACCCAAAAGACTAGCATACCCAGCTTCGGTTTTCCCTTTGGGAAAATCGTACAAGACTTAAGTCATCCATCAGAACATCTCCCTATCACTTAGTATATGGTCTAGAGCCAATATTCCCTATTCAACTCAAGATCCTAACCTTACAATTTATTAATGATTTTTATGATGAGGGGGATAAAAGGGAGGCTAGATTGACATAACTATTGCACCTTGAGGAGAAACGAGATAATGCCCTTGAGAATTTTGCTAAACATCAGAGGGTAGTTAAGAGATGGTTTGACAGGAGGGCTAAGATTAAAGCCTTTAGGATTTCTGACCTTGTCCTATACTGGGATAAACCTCATGATCGAAAAGGGGACCATGGGAAATTTGACAAACTGTGGCTTGGTCCATATTAGATTGCTGAAATATTTGGAGATAATGCCTTCCATCTGAAGACTCTCACGGGAGAAGATATTCCACTGCCTGTCAATGGGCAGTATTTGAAACATTATTTCTAATCCTGAGTTGTTTTTAGCTCCTTACTTTGTATATAGTTAGTTTAGGTTTCCTTTTGTTGTTTTGTTTTGGTTAGAATAGGTTTCCTTTTGGTTTGTTTGTTCTATTTCGGTTAGAGTAGGTTTGCTTTGGTTTGTTTTGTTTTGGGTTTGTGTTGCTCTTGCTCTTGGTTCCTTCTCTTTTGGGGGTCTCTTGTTGCATTTGTATAATGGTGGTGACAAAGTAGGTCTGATGTTCTTGGTATTTCTCTTGCAAACTCTAATCTTCCTTCCAGGACATCATGGTACGAATTCTCTACCCAATGTCACTTATCCTTGTGCTAAGATGAAGGGTCTTCTAGTCAGATTGAACAGGAATACATTAGGGTTTCATACTTTGAATATTTAAGATACCTGAAGTTGCAGAGGGTCTTTATGAGGTTTAAACAGGTGAAAAATCTTTTTCTGCTCTAGTGCCACTGTGGTTCTCATCCCTGAGTGTGAACTTCATTGTTCACAGGTTGAAGTAGAAGCAGTGAAAAGATAAGAAGTATAAAAAAAAAGAAAAGAGAATATACATATTGAAAATTAAAAGATTTAAATTTAACTCATCAGTGGAATTTGAATATCTCTACCAGGGCTATAGACGCTTGGTTGGCAGTAGAGCTATGTTCAGGAGGATCACATCAATAACCTCGTCGAGGCTATGGACGCCTAACTGGCAGCGAGGCTCTATCTAGGTTACTTTTAGAGTATGAATCTTTATGTAGCTTGTTTCATACTAAGTTTGGTTCCTGTTGCAACTAAAGGAGGGTAATGAATGCATATGCACACACTTTGACCCTGGTGTAGGAAAGTTTGAATGATTGGGGGTTCTTTGTTTTAACCATAGGTAATGGTTGGATGGATAGTTGAAACCATAAATTTTGAGTTCTTGATTCCAGTTTTTCATCGAAATGCTTAGGAGCATTTCTCTAGTAGAGTCACCATTTGTTGTGCAGTTTTGCACACACGCCCCACTCAGAGTAGGGACCCTCTCTTCGGGATATCTTTTGACCTTTGGTTTTATTGGATTTGTCTTTTGAGGTCTTGAGATGTTGATCTTACTGGCTTTAGTCTTGCTTGGAGGCTTGAATTGGTTAAAATTGGTTTTTAATGAAAATCCAAAATTTGACCTGAATCTAGGATTTTCCTGCTCTAGCGGATTTTCCCGGGTCTTGGTTCTTTGTTCTTTTATGGCCTAATTTTCTGAAATCTGGGTTTCTGCTCGAGTCTGGGATTTTCCGACCCGAGCAGATTTTCTTGAACTTTGTTTAAATCTCGGTTTCTACTATTTTCGTGGAATTCGTGTCCTTCCAGATTTTCCGTTTGGCTTGGTTTTTTATTAAGTCTGTTCTGGGCTCGGGTTCCTGGATTTCCTTGATACATCTTGTCGCTCATTAATGCTCAAAGTACCTTTGCTCAGACGTGAGTGTGGATGGATTTAAGGCCTTTTGGGTATCATTCTGATTTCATTTTTCACTTGCTATTTGCTCTAGTATTGGAGATTCTTCATTTGAGCTTTGATTGTTGGATGCGGGTTGCTACATGTGGATTGCTTGAGTGTTGGTTTTATTTTTCATTGCTAGGGCATATCATTTCACAGTCACCTCCTCGAGCTTGAGCCTTGTTCGGATTCCATGGTAAGTCGTTGCTAGCCCCTCTTTTGTTTGCGTCATGATTGAATCTTTCGAATTCGATTGGTGACCATTTTAGGTCGGCCTTTGCTTAAGTATGATTATATATTTATAGAGCTAGGGTTTGACCTCACTCTTCACAAGATTTCATCATTCGCACTATGCATGCCCTTGTTTACCAAATGAATGTCAAATAGATTGATGTAGATGGGCATTCTGGGTAGGATTTTTCCCCTAGGTGTGTAATTTGCTGTATTTTGCGAGATTGGGGTTTTGGGTGTTTTGCTCGGATTTGCTAGGAATGGTTGATCGGTCATGATTTTCATATCTGACGTTTAGATTAAATCTGCTCGTGCCCTAAGAAGTCTCGGTGTGCTTTAGCCTAATCATTTAAGGATAGTATTTCAAACTTTGAACTTACCCTAGTTTTCATGGCAGAGGGTCTAGTCGTCAAAGTTAGGGCATCATTATTTCGCCATGAGGATTAGTCATTTGAAGGCTTTGGAAATTTAAATTCCTGTGCATTTGAAGTCTTGATTATTGGCGTCGATTTTGAGACCATTTGAATCCAAGTAGTTAGGTTTGAAGTGATCATCTGATTCATTGTTCATGTGGTAATGATCGTTGGGTTTCCGGGGTGTCCGCGGAATTCCTATGCACTCGGATTTTCCCGATATCTGTCTAGTCCGCGGAGCACAGTGAATTCCAGAGCATTTGAACCATTCACGAAAATCTGACTTGTCTGGATTTCTCTGGTTTTCTTGCCCGGTTTCATTCTTTTCGATTCTCAAAGCTAGCGCTAATGGGGTAAAGTGCTAAATGATGATTTCTTGTTACTAATAGATGAATTTCATGATAATCTCATAACCTTTTGTTCATACTAATGAATTTTTTGGTGAATGATGTCTTGGCAGTAGGAATCCGTTTGGGTCGGATTTCTCCAAAATTATGCCCCAACTGGATTTTCCCGGTTTACCTCATTTTCCCGGATTGCTTCATTCTCTGAATTTTCTAAGATTGATAATTAGTGATGGATCTTAATTGCTTGATGTGGTTTTATGCTAACCCTTTGATTGGAATATGTATGATAATTGGATGCTCATGATGTTTCTTTGTGAATGTAGGTTGAATCAAGCAAAGCTACTGCAGGAAATTCTTAAGGTGATATGGAGGGATCCTCCATTTTGGAGGTAGAAAAATTGAGATTGGATACAAAAAGTCAACTTCCTGACAGCAAGGTATCTTCTGTGTGGTTTGAGGTCTCTGAAACCAATGTTGGAGCATGGAGATACGAGGAATTCAAAGAAAGATAAGCTCAGAAGGATCTATCAGTCCTCAGACAAGGAATGATGAGGTCCAGGTTAGTCCATGTGGTAGGGTTCCCTCCTGCAATCCAGTGCTATGAGTTGATACTAGAATGTGCCCGACTGTATGATTTTGACACATAGAGGGTTGTAAGCACCGAAGGGAGAGTCCTGGCAAATTTCAATCCCGTTTCTATTGCCCAAGCTTTTGACATGCTAGATTTTCCATCTGTGTGTACCTTAAACATGGATTTGGCCAAAACCTACTATGAGAATGAGCCTACCAAAGCCCAGCAAAATGATTAATTCCTGGTTGGAGAAACCAAAATCTCACTTTTTCAAACTACCTAAGAAATTACACAGGGTTAAATTCAGATCGAGCATATATAATGCGATCACATTTTTGAGCAGAGTGGTAGGTTTGAAGAGTGCTGGGGTGTTGGAAAATTTGATGGTCCATGTGATCAATAAAATTGAACAGGGTACTAATTACCATTGGCCAGGACTCATCAGTGCTGTGATTGATAAACAACTGAGGGATGTCTTAGAAACAAAGAGGTTCACCATGTCTTCCTATGTGATGTATGTGTTGGCTAGATTCTACCCATACAGGGGTTTGAATCCAAAGGGGACATTTGGACAAGATATAATTTATGACATATACCCAAAATTGCATTTAGGACACCTAGATTATTGAAGAGCCAACAAAGCATTTACAATGCATATCACTAGGTTTTTTCAAAATGCGGAGCATGTGAGATTGTCTGCTGGAGCAAAGGAGTTGATAAAGAAGTATGGAGCTTGGTTCATTCAGTTTCCCACCTTCTCCTACATCAGAATTGACAGATGTCAGGCTACTCCATACCGGTTGCCGAGGTACCCTACTGACCATATTGTGTTATTGGAGGTTGTGAGATAGATATGTGAATTTGATGCAATTGTAAAGAAGGCAAAGCATAAAACAGGTTTTGGTGGAGATTTCCCTCTTAGAAATGGTATAGCAGAGGTGTGCCCTTCCATCCAATCGGTGCATGTGGCGGGGGATGAATTAGCAGCTCATGGTTTCTCCTTCCACTCCAAGAGGACAAACTTTGATATCACCGGGGAAGCACAGAAGAAGGCCACCAAAGAATACCGTCATAAGGATGACCTAGAAGACTACTGGGAAAATATCAAAGATGATTTTGAGGCAAGGAAGAAAAGGTACTCTAGGCTTTTGGTTGATGTGATTAAGTAGTACAATGTCAAGCTGATCCCCGATGAGTTAGAGGATGACGAGAATCTGGTGCAGGACCATGCATATGAGTTTGTTAAGGATAGATCAATTGGGGAGATAAACTGGAACAATGATGAGGTAACTGAATTAGAAGACCTAATGGCCCCTGTCATGAGATTTACTACTTCATGGTTGAAGCATAAGGTTTGTGAGTTGGAGAGTGAGAAGGTACCTTGTACCTTTAATTTAATGGGAAATCTCAATCCTATGTCCACTTCAGAAGAATCCAGGGAAGATGACCCCAAAGGGAAAACTAAAGGGAACTCACCCTTCAAAATTAAAATCAGAGGTCCTCAAGAAAATGAGCCAGAACCGAAAAGAAAACCAAAAGGAAAGAGAAGAAGCCGAGCCTTGAAAATAGGCAAGTCCTCTAAAGAGGAGGAAGTTGAAAAAGCAGAAGAAGAAGATGCTCCTCCGCAGCCTAAGAGGACAAGGACAGCTAGGGTTTCGAAGAAAAAGGGTTTGGATACTTCCAAGGATGAGACTTCGGTTGTTGATGTGGAAAGTTCAGGAGAAAAAACCAAAGTTTATTCAAGGAGATCAAGGACTCCATCTCCTAAGGAGACTATGCAAAAGATGGACCCTTCTCTGAAGGCACCAGTTGTGGAGCAACCTAAGGCTACTTCTCCTTTTCCAAGCACACCTGAGCAAGAGACTCCTGAGGAGCATGAGACTAGTGGAGAGGTAAAACTTTTCAAGGAAGGAGAACTCTTTGGTGCAGCAGCTGAGCTTGAGGTTGAAGAGGTAGAAAGACACCCTTCTCCATTAGTGCAATATGAGGATTCTCCGAAGAGCAGCAAAGGCAATAGATCACATGAAAAGGAGGATACTCTTGTTAGAACCCTATTGCCTGTGTAGGAAGAGGAGCCCGAATTAGGTGATCAAGGTGAGCAATCTCCTAAGAAAGGAAAAGATGAAACACCAGAACAACATGAAGGGATCAAAACAAAAATCTGGGTGGATCCTGCTGTCCTGGATTGGTTGGAAAAGGAGATCACAAAGAAGAAACAAGTCATTGTTGAGGATACCCCTCTGGATTGGGATGAGATGTTAACTAAGATTGGTAAAGGAAAGAAAAAGAAGATGGCCAAGTTAGTTTCAACGATAGAAAGAGATGAAGCAAGAAACAGGGTCATTCACATTGCCACCCCTGCTGCGGGTAAAACTAAAGAAGAGGTCACTGGGAAGGATTACAATGTGCAGACCATTAATCTTGAAGGGTCCAGTGCAGTAATAATTGGGAGGCTAAGGAAAGAAACTCAATCCAAGCATGAACTTAGAAAGGAAAATGAGGGGCTTAAGAAGTGTCTAGAAGATATAATGAAGCCTCTGCAATCTCTCCATCCCTCTTCCTCTGCTACTCCTGGTTTCTTGCCCAAGGAAACTATTTCTGAGATTGAAAAGATGAAGGCTTCTACCCAAATTACAATGGACTGGTTGAAAGATGTGCAGGTGTAAGGAGATAATGCAGCAAAGGATGTCCTTTCGGTTGGAAAGGATGCAGTCAGAACCAAAGACCTATTGTAGCATGTGCTATCTCAAGACAAGGAAGATATCGATCTTCTGTTGCAGAAATCCAAAGTGATCATGGAACATGGAAAAGGTCAGTTGGTTGCATATGGGATTCTTCCTTCCTCCAGACTTAATGAGCCTTGGGAATGGTTTGAAGCTTTGCAAATTCGAAAAAGGGCCATGAGGAAGATTCATAAACAAAAGAAGCTGATAGATGGTGACTTGACTGGGGTTTATGAGGGATGCATTGCATTTTTTGAGATTATGACTAGCAGGAGGAAAAGTGCTCCTAAATACCTGAGCCTAGAATAGTTAAGAGAATGGTGGCATGATGTCTATGCCCCTGATTCTAAAAATATCATAACAGGGCACCAGCTTGATGATGCGACAACCTACTTGGTGGTGATGGATAAGTACCAGGCACATAGAGGTGACTGGGACAAAATTGTTAAACAGTCAAAAGAGGAGATTGGTGCCATTGAATGTCGGCTTAAGATTTTGCCTTTGCCACCTGTCGCCTAGTTGGACAAACTATTTTTTAAAATCCAGGATCAGAACAAGGACAAGGGAGGTGGTAGTTAATGCCCATTTTGAATATTTGTCCTTCCCTATTATTATAGGGCATGTGTTGATCCAGTCTACATTGGGGAGTGTGTCTAGGTCAACCTTGATGATGTATCCGCATTTAATGTTTGCCTAATTTTGAAATTTCTGAGGCCGACTTGTTTTGGCTGTTATTTTTTGTAAATATTTGGCTGGGCCGACATGTTTTAAGAATTTTCTATAAAGGGCATTCTTGCCTCATTGTAAGGGTCAACTAGAAAGATAATAGAGACAAGTTAGATCAGAAAAGAGCTAGAGCATTTTGTAATAGAGGTAGTAGTCAATTTCTTGAAGCAAATATTTTAATAGAACAGTGGAATTGTTGCAGCATTTTCATAATCTAATACAATAGAAGGCATTGTGGTTTTCCTAGTGAAATATTTTGTGTTAGTTATCTTGCATGGTTCCTGTTGTTTCATCTTTCAAATTGCTTAAAGATTTATGATTAGTGTTTTAGAGCTGGATTAGTTTGGCGAGAGATGTACATGATTTCATATTTGGAATGTTTGTAGCAATCTCTGGTCTATAATCCCAGTAACTATCTAATTGTAGTAGGCTAGTGAAGTCAACCTGGACCATATATCTATTTTGTGCTTAGTTTGATTGTGGATGAATATCTATGATTTGAAAATCTATATACCTTAGAAGATTGCACCGTTCTTGTGATATTGCATTGTGGGTTGATCAAGAATTGGTTATTTGAGATTGGTCCATTCCAGATATCTATCATTGGCATCATTCATTCTAGGAATAGTTTAGATCTTATCATATCTCCACATCCTTATCTTTTGTTGTTTCTTTATAATCTGGTTAGATTTAGGACTTGAGATCATCATATTGTAAGATTTGATAAATTGGAAAGATACTGTTTGTTTGTAGTAAGGTCCGATTGTGATTACCATCATTTTCACATATTATCTGAGTTGTTTATGCATTGTCATGACCTGACACCCAAGAGACCTTGGGGTGATTTTCAGCAATTTACTGTTGAAGATTATCTTTCAAGAGAGATAGAATATAATTTTTTGTTTGAGTTGTTGCTGTACAGAAAACACCATCAACAAATTGGCGCTAGAAGGAGGGCCTGAATGAGCACACTGGATCATTTCTTGAACGCCATTTCTCTAGAGAGATATAGGAGAAATACCAGATCTACCCCAAGAGAGGAAGATTTACAGGAATTACAGTTCCCCACTAGATCAAGGAGGACTCGAGAAAGGGGAGAATCATCATCACCCATCCCTTCACCAACATCATCCATATCTTCACATCCAAAAGTTGAAGCCATACCCATCCCTGAGGTAGTTCCCATTCAACAACCTCAGCCAATCGTTAACCAACCACAACCACCACCCCCACTTTTGCCAATGGCCTTCCTTGCTAATAATCTGTCTCCTTTGTCTTTCAATGCTTACAATGTAATGCCCAGAAACCCTGAACACTTTTTTTCACAGTTCCATGTTAGTGACCCAAATAGGACTATAGAAGAACATATAAGGATTTTCCAAACTTGTCTCAAAGATAGAGGGATTGTTCATGAGGATGTTGCCTATAGGCTGTTTTCTTATTCACTAGGAGAAGAGGCTTTTTACTAGTACAATCACCTCCCATCTGGCTCAATTCTTAATTGGAATGATCTAGAAACTACCTTTCTACAGAAGTTCAAAATACCTATCAGTGCTAATGAATTGTATTTGCAATTCACTAGAGTCAAGAGAGAGGTCAATGAACCAATATCCAGTTTCAATAATAGGTTTCACTGTGCGTACACCAAACTTCAAGATCCTTATGTTTTTGATAACAATACAGCCCTGGGAGTCTATTACGAAGCATTGGATAGCCTTATGGCCACCTTTCTGAAGTGGAGACCTAACCCTCCAGCTAACTTAATTGATGCCTATATAGAAGCTGTCAAGCTTAGCACAAATTTAAGACAACACTTGATTGGACCATTGCCTTCTTTAGGACCAGTTGCACATCCCAATCAGGTTCAGGCAGTAAACCAGGCACTCACCAACCATACCCCAATCATGAATCTGGTGCCTCAATTACCTCTGGTGCCACATCCTAGTCTCCTCATGAGCCAGGTCTCTCGTATGATGAATTTTACCCAACAACAAGTTAACCAGCCTATGTATCAGCCACAGCCAAACAATTTCCCTGCCTATTTGCAGAACTCTGAAGTGTTGCATCAGTCTATGGGTTCTGCTACAATGCCTGTCCCTCCTCAGAGTAATCCGAATCAGACCCCTTGTCAAGATCCAAATAAGGATAGGATTGATGAGATGGTCGAGCACATAAAGAAGTTAAATCTAGAGGTGACTTACCTAAGGAATCAGAATAGCCAATTACAAGCTGCTCAGAAGAGTATATAGTCTAATTAGAATAGAGAATTTCCACAAGGACAAAATTTTGATAGAGTACAGCATAATGAAAGAGGATTCTATAATGACAAGGGATATAATCAGGATAGGGGTTATAACAATTACAGGGGATTCAATAATGATAGGAGATAGAATTTCGATAGAGGACAAAGTAGTGGCACGAGATTTGACAAGAGGCAGTCACAGGGACAGAACAGAATGTGGAATACAGGACCTAATAATGGAGGAGTCCCCACCCCATTGGATCAACCTGTTAGTCAAGTTGTCAACCAATTTGCAAATCAACTAGTCAGTCAAGACAAGCCTCCCAGTGGTGTATATCTGGCTAAGGCTACCCTGTCAGGATGGTGTAGGCTTCATAAGACAAGCCAGCATTCGGAATTAGAATGTCTAGAGTTCCAAACTACAACTTCCATTTTCCAGTATGAGGTGGAGAATAATGCAAATGTGCAGGAGATTGTTCCCTCCACCCCTTACGATTCTCCTGTGCTAGTATTAAACCATGCTCCCTTCTTAGCAAATAAAGAAAATATTCCAGAAGAAGAATCTGATCCCCAGGAAGATAAAACAGATCAAATCTGCAATGGCAATGAGGTGGCTTAGTTATTTAATGAAGAAGCAATGAATGATAATGGCCCCCTTGATAGTGAAGAAGCTTATGTTTAAGAAGTATAGATGTTCTAGAGGCAGGGTAAAGGATATGATTTGAGAGACTTACCCCATAGGCGCCCACAGGTTGGGGGATCCTTCACCACCTCCATTCCTCCTAACAATTTCAATATCCCTCCAGATCCTAATGCTAGTAATAACCCATCTTATCCACATGTTTTTAGGCAGTATCTTTTAAAGGAAAGACAAGCTTCAACTGACTTACAAAAGGAAAAGGCTGTTCAAGCAAGCAAAGACAAGGTGGAGGAACCTTCTAGGGAAGCCTCCACTGATATGAGTGAGGAGAAAATGGTTTCTTATGTCACTGAGGAGTTCAAAAAATTAAAGGTAAATCTTTCAGCATTTGAGTTATTAAGGTTCCCTGCAATTAGGAAGGCAGTTTTAGGTACTTATGATGCACATCCAGTGTCTTTGGATAAAGCTTCTAGTGAGGATAACAGAAGGATTTCTAGTTCTCAGTCTATGAAGACACAAAATCAGGTCCACAGTCAGACTAACTTTTTCCCTGGAGATAAAGGAAAGGAAAATGACAAGACTCAAGTGGCTCAAGTAGATACTCAGCCAACTTTGTTTCAAGGGAAGACATAAACCCCACCATTTCTGATCTCTGTGCGCATATTCGGTAAAAATCTACATAATTGTTTACTAGATTCTAGTGCTTCCATGAATGTGATGCCATTTGGGGTATGTAGAGCTTTAGGAATTACACCTATTGATTCCCAGAATAAAGTAACTCAGTTGGATAGAACTAAAGTAAATGTGGTGGGAGAATTAAACATGATTCACATGTAGATAGCTTTAGACCCAAGGATTCAACAGGTTATCAATATTCAAGTAGCTGATATCCCAGATGCGTATAGTTTGATTCTAGGAAGAGATTTTAAGGCTTTGAATGGATATGTGTCTACTGATCACTCTCACATGTGGCTTCCCTGGAAAGGAGTGCCCAATCAGATTAGAATTGAGAGAGAGCCAAAAATGAAATACATGATTACGGAATACCAAAATACTTCAAAAAAAGTTCTGATATCAGAAGTTGGCATGGGAAATTATATGTTGTCGACCCAGTATGAGGAGTCAGACTCAGAGGAGGTATTGATACTACACATGATGCCTATTGATGCAGAGATAAGATCCAGCTCTGTTACTATTTTGATAGAATCATTAGAGGAAGAAGAGGAAACCGAAGATAATTAGATCAGCCTATTAGACAGTTTCTAGGAATTCATCAAGCAGTGTGTCAAAAATCAAATTCACCTAGGTAGGAGGGCAAGCTTTGAAGAGTTACTCTTACCTAATTGGTGTAGAGTTCATAATACTTCCCATTCTGAGTTGGAGTGTTGTTTATGTCGGACAACAATAGAACGAGTACAGAAATGCCTAAATTCAACCCAGGCTGCTAAGACAGATGTGCAAAACCCTAAGGAAGGATATCAAGGAAAGAAACCTATATTTTCTAAGGAACCGTCTAATAGTCAAGGGTCAAAAGATGTAATGAAGAAGACTGCAACTGCTGAATGTTGGACTCTTAGGTTTGATGGATCCAAATCCAAGCATGGAGCTGGGGCTGGGTTCGAACTAATCAGTCCAAGTGGTAAAAAATTTCTTTGCAGCCCATAGACTTCAGTTTCACTGTACAAATAATGTAGCAGATAATGAGGCGTTAATTCATGGACTTCTCATGGCACTCAAGAAAAAGGTTAAGATTCTGCAAGTTTTTGGTGATTCTGAATTAGTAGTTAAGCAAGTAAGGAGACAATATTCATGCCACGATAGAAGAATGACTAATTATAGGCATAGAGTATGGGACCTCATTGAGGGATTTGATTCCTTCAATATTCAACTAATACCATGGCAGAAGAATCAAACTGCGGATTCTCTGGCTCAGGCGGCAAGCACCCTGCAACCTTTATCTTTGTTGGGATTGAAGAAGTTCACTGTAGAATTGACTCATGTGCCATCGGTTCCAGATAATGTTACTAACTTCTAGGTATTTGAAGATGACAAGCATATTCTAGATTTTATCACAAATAGAGACGTCTTTGCCTCCCAAATCATTGACGAAGCAGAACCCCAAGAAGCAGAACTGGATTTAGAAGGAGTGATGAATCTAAAGTCTAATACTATTCCAAGAGGGATGGTACAATTGGAGCGAATATTTGATATGGATAAGATCAGAGATCAGGAACAAGAGTCAAATAAAGATTCTATCAATGGACAGTGTGACACTTACAACTTGGGAACTGAGGACAATGCTAAGAACATAGCAATAAAGAAAAGCGAATTTTTCTATAGAAGTGGGTGGTGTAGAAGAGTGAAGGATCACACCCTATGTGGTCATAGCAATATGATTTAAACTCATTCTTTTATTTTCAACACATAAATTTCTTGGCATTACAAATTGCATTTTGATTATAAATAGATATTAGATGTAATAAAAAAAATAGGGTGGTAGTTACCATATTAATACATGGTTGTCTTTCACCATTCTAGAAATAAATGTTCTATCAGTAACTTAAATGGGTCATTGATATACAGGTGGAGTGTTATTTTTTATGGAGTCTATTAGAGAAATAGCATGTTTATCAAGGTGGACTAATTATGGTGTTGATTTTCTTTGAGGACAATAATGTTAGTTGTAGTCTTGTCAAGAATAGTCAGCTCCCATTTTTAGTGCTCCATATTCCTTTTTTCGCTTCTAGAAAATTAAAAAAAAATCACCTTTTGTCATCCTAATAGAATAGTGATGAATAAAATGAAACGTAGCAAGAATTTAGAGAGTTCATATAATTCAAGAAGTTTCATTGATCAATAGAGTTTGAAATATATTATTTTTTTAATGAGGTAATCCATCCCCACGAGCAAGGGTTGAATCATGTTAAGTAAAAGAAACTAAAAAATAAATCAAAAAAATAAACATTAATACTTAGAGGGTATACTTTAGAGTTTCCCATATAGAGCTCTACATTTTCCCCCAAGAAAGTCCTTCATAAATCACTTAGTTTCTATGTCCTCTTATTTTAATCTTTTAAAGAAAAAAAAAGTGAAATATTTCCTATTTTCTTGGAATGGTGGGGATATGTTAATTTAAAATGTAAAGCAAAAGAAACAAAGATTAAGCTAGGTATTACTAGAATTTTTGTTTGGAAAAGAAAAAATGTTGCTTTGTTATTTTATTTTCTTTTAGCATAAATAATACAATTATTTATATATAGTAATAGTTATTCTTATAATTTTAAATTATTTTCTAAAGTAAATTAAATATACATGTATATAAAGAATATTTATTATTCTTATAGAAGAAAGAGAAAAAAAAAGTCTGGAGATGGTGCACGTGGGGGTCTAGTTTCCACAGGTCCACGGCCTATAGTTGCTACGACCTACATGTGCATTATGGAGCCTGCATGTGTGCTTTGGAGGGCTATCTTGCTGCATGGTGGTGTTTTATTTGCTAGGGTGGGTTATTCTTGTGTGTAGGGGTTTTTTTCTCATCGTTTTTTCCATTCCTTTTCTCCTATTTCTATTGGAAAATATATCTACATAGGGATTTTTTGGCTTTTAGAGGTGGAGTTGTTTATTTTCCATTGGGTAAGGCCTTTGTTGAGCTTGGGGATGGTCTTTTGTTTGGATTATGGTGGAGCCTCAAGTCTCTTATAGTTTGGTGGTGGTTGGTGGTGGTGTGTCTCACAATGGCTCTTCTTTGATTTTGAAAGCTTAGCAGTCAAATTTGTTTTATGTGAGGGAGGGCCCTAAATTGAAGAAGGTCAATGGTTGTTTGCCTAGAAGCTAAGATAGGCTGATTTTGGTCATTTCTCCTAAATGTGTTGCTGATGATGTCTCTGATTGGAGTAGACATGCTCTTATCTGCAAATTTCTTGGGATCCATATTTCTTTGTTGGCTTTGGATGCTTGGATTAGGCATTCATGGTAGGTTGAGGGAGACATGGAGCTTATGGTGGCTTCAAATAGTTACTTTTTGGTTGCTTTTTTCCAATATGGCTGATAGAAATTAGTTTTTTGAGGGAGGACCCTACTTTTATAATCATGTTGGTTTGATAATCAAACCCTAGAATATGGGTTTTAATTCAACTAAAAACTTGTCATCGAGGGTTCCTGTCTGGGTTCATCTACCACAGCTTCCCTTGGAGTTTTGGAGAGAAGATATTTTACAATAGATTGCTACTCTTCTTGGAAAGAATGTTGTAGATGCTCAACAAACCCTTGGAAAAAAGGTTATTTCTTTTGATCAGATATGTATGGAAATAGATTTGAACAATCCCTTGTTAGATTCTCTAGAAATTTATCTTAGTTCTTTTTCTTGGGTTCAACAACTTGATTATGAATCCCTTCCTTTTGATTGTCAAATTTTTAATGAGTATGGACATCTTCAGAAGCAATGTCCTAGCATTAATAATCCTCCTTTTAATTCCTCCCCTTCATCTTCGGTTCCAAAAGTTGTTAAGGAGGATTCCAAATCTTCCATGATGGAGGGTGAATTGGATAAATATGGCTTTGTTCCTATTAAGCCTTGGGCTAAGGGTCATGGTCAAAAGAGATCATTGAAGGATAGGTAGACTGAAGAGGACTTAATCGGTTTGAGGTGTTAGGAACCTCAACCTTGGAGGAAGGAATCATGTCAGATGTGACTTCTAGTGTTGTTGGTATGTGGTATGATGTGTGGCAGGCACAAGGTCCGATCATGATCTTCATTTATCACAAGGTGTGCAAGATCATCTAGTGTGTTTGAATGGTCCTATGCAGGATGATGATAATACTATTTTGGAAGATTTGCAAAAGGAGGGGCTAGTTTCTAGTAAGAGTAAGGTGTATCCTCTAGCCTTGGGGGTCCAACAATGCACACTTATGAAGGGATCATCTAAGTTCTCTTCTAAAAGTGGCTGCAAGAAGGATCTAGAGAAGATTAAACATACTAGAAATTTGTTGGTGGAATATGGGTCTGTTAAACTCATTGATGCTCACTTTTGTCCATCTCCTCCATGATTGTTCTCTCATGGAATGTTAGGGGGTTAAATAACACCTCTTGTCAAAAGGTTATTCATGATTTGGTTGTTTTGCATTCTCCAGATATATTTTGTGTTCACGAGACTAAACTTTCAATTGGTTTCATGCTTTAGTGTGCTTCTCATATTCGGTATTTTGGTCAGTGTCAGTGCATTGGTTCTGAAGGAAGCTCTAGGGGTTTGGCTCTTTTTTGGGACCCAAGAAATATTGCTCCACTTTGGTGGATTTATAGTCATTCTACTATTTCCATGGGTGCCTCTACTTTAGAAACAAGTGAGACCATTTTGGTTACTAATGTTTATGCCCTGACTTATATTCATGGAAATATACAACTTTAGGCTCATATAAGGTATGTTAGATCACGTGCTCCATATATTACTTGGGTCTTAGCTAGTGATTTTAATTTTGTGCTAAGTTTGGAGGAGAAAAGAGGTGGGTTGCCTTAGCTTGGGCTTGCTTTTGATATTTTTTGGGATAATGTGGATTCACTAGCTTTAATTGATGTTCAACCTTCCAATGGAGTTCTCACTTGGAATAATAGATGGAGTGGAGAGGAAGCGATCTCTTAATGTTTGGATAGATTTCTTGTATCTTGTTTTTGGGTGGAAGGTAGATTGGTTACTAGTCATGAGATTCTTGATTGAAGAGGTTTTGATCATTAGCCAATTAAACTTTTAGTAACCTCTTTTATAGTTCCCAAGAATCCTCCTTTTAAGTTTCAACTTATGTGCATTCAAGATTCTTCTTTGTATAATCTTATGAACTAGTAGTGGTGTGATGGAAGCCCTGCTTATGGTACAACTATCTACACCTTTGTTAAGAAACTTCAGTATGTCAAATTTCACATTAAGAGATGGAATAGGTTGTGTTTTGGCAACCTAAAGGCTATGAAGAGGAATTCTCAAGCGTGCCTTGATGTGATTACTCACCGAATTCAAGATTTTGGTTTCTTGGATGCTTTAGGTCAAGCGGAATCCCAGGCTACGAGAGTAATGGAGGAGTGAGAGCTATGAGAAGAGATTTTTTAGAAGCAAAAGGCTCAAATTGATTGGCTTCAAGAAGGGGATAGGAATACTGCTTTCTTCCATCATTCTGTGTAGGTTCATTGTAATAGAAGTTTTATCTCCTCTCTGGTCAATGTGGATGGGATCCACATATCTTCTTTGTAGGCTTTGTCTCATGAGGCTAGATAGTTTTATTCTTCTCTTTTTTTGGAGGATTGACCCCCTAAAGAATTTGAAGAGAATTTTATCCTTGCTTTCATTCCCTCCTTGATCTGCAAGGAGATGAATTATTTCCTCATCCACCCAATTTCTCTGTCTAAATTGGAAGAGGTTGTTTTTGGGATGAATAAAGGTAAAGCTACAAGTTCAGATGGGTTTCCTGTTGATTTTTTTTAGGAATTTTGGGATATTATAAGTTTGGATTGGCTAGAGGTTGCCCTAAAATATATTCACAGTAAGCATATGCTTTGATCCTTGAACTCTACTTTTTTGGTTCTCATTGCTAAAAAGGGAGGTGCAGATCAGCTCAAATTCTTTAGACCCATTGCTTTTTGTAATGTGGTGTAAAAAATTATTACTAAATTGATTTCAAAGAGGCTCAAAGTTTGTCTTCCTTCTATGATCTCTAAGGAGAAAAGGGTTTTTGTGGCTGGTAGATAGATCCTAGATGGGGTGGTGGTTGCCTTAGAAGTCACTCACTCTATGACAACTTATAAGGAGAAATCTATGTTCATCAAGTTAGATATGGCCAAAGCTTATGATAGAGTTAAGTGACATTATTTTGCAGAAAATTCTCTTAGGCTTTGGTTTTAGTCCAAAGTGGGTCAGTTGGACCATGAGTTGTGTTACCTCTTCCTCTTTTTCTATTATTATGAATGGGGGACCTTCTGAGCTTTTTGGGGCTTCTAGGGGCCTTTGTCAAGGAGATCCTCTGTCCCCTTATCTATTTATTATTATGGCTGAGGGTTTGGGAAGATTTCTTAAGTTATGGGTTTCCTAGGGTAGGATCCAAGGTTGGTGTTGGGGCAATGGGCTACCATAACTCTCTTATCTTCAGTTTGTGGATGAAACTTCTCTTATGGAGAGGGCTCACCTTTAGGAGGCTATTTCATTTAGGAAGGCTTTGGATATTCACCTTGTTGCTCTGGGTTAGAAAATCAATGAGTGTAAGTTGTCTATCTTCTTTTTTAATAATCCTCATGCTATTTAATGGTGGATTGCTAATATTTTGAGGTTTCAGATTGGGTCTCTTCCCTTTGTCTATCTAGGAATACCTCTTGCTATTGGTAGGTAGCCTAGGTCTTTCTAGAAAAAATTACTTGATAAGTTGCATAGTAAGGTCACTCATTGGACTCATCGTTGGCTATCTACTATTGCAAGAGTGACTCTTCTAAAGTCTATTAACCTTGCTCTCCTTATTTACAAGTGTGTTGTTCAGAAGGATCCTTTGTATTTCTTGAGGGAATTTGATGCCCTCTCATGACAATTTCTTTGTGTAGACACCTAAAAATGACCTAGGCCTGCAAGCTTCATTTTTACCACTTTCATCTTAGCATAATTATGACATTTAATTATGTCCTTGGTCCACATTCGACTATTGATTAAATAATTCATAATTATTTAATTAATTCATGTCCTTTTATTCTTCATGATTATTAAATAAATAAATTTTATTTATTTATTAAATACGTCATTAATTGTCTAAGTCTTCCCTTAATTAAATAAATTTCTTAATTTATTTAATTACCCTTCATCATATATTTCTTTTTGATTATTAAATAAATAAATTTTATTTATTTTAATATGTCACTAACTATCATAATTAAATGAATTGATTAATTAATTTAATTAATTAATCTTATCTGCTAAATTAAATAATTATCTTTAATTATTTAATTATCAAAATTAATATTCTTCCCATTTTAAATAAATGAAATTATTTAAAATGTCATCACTTTCTTAACTGACAGTCCATTTTGGTAAATAATCTGAAAAAGATTATTTATTGTCTCACAAAATCATTATTTTGAATTAATTTAATTTAAAATGGAAATATTCTTCTACAAATCAAGTAATTTCTAAAATTACTGATTTTCTAAAATCCCATCTTCTTGTCTTTTGATTTTTGCTAATTCCATCTCAACTGTCACATTTATCTTTGATTTAATTTATTTAATTAAATCTTATTCACACATTTGGGCATTTTGACCTAACCCTAATTGAGAGTTGACATTTAGAATCTTAACCATTGATTCTAGGGTATTTTCTCAATCTCTCATCTCATCCATCCATTCGAAATGGAATTTTCTATAAAATGCCATTTTCCTCTCATTTTTTGGATACACACAGACATATTATACACCCTTGCACTTTCACACTTAGACTTTCATAGCAATTGTTAGCATATTTTATTGAGTTTTGGCATCTTTAGGCATAGTCATAGGCATTAGACATTTATGCAAATCCTTCAAAGCTTTTTGTAGGATATAGACATTTATTTGTAGATTGCTTGCATGTCCAATCTGAGGGTAACACATCAACTAGCAAGCAAGAAGGTACTATCAAGGTGAATCGTGGAAACTCATGCGAATCAAAGTTATAATTATACTTGTTTTCATTGTTCTTGATAGGATCTTTGGATTACATGCTTTATGTGTTAGTTTATCTCACACTCTAATCCTCAAAATAAATCCATTGATACATTGGTGAACCTGACGTTTTGTAGAATCAGAGTATTATTTTTGAATTAATTTCTTCATTTATTCTCCACCGCCGATTTGATTTTCTTTGATGACATCTTGACCGCTCACTTAAGGATTTTGCCCTAACCCTGATTAGGGATTGCCAAATTAAATCTTGTCTGCTGATTTTAGGTCTTTGTAAAAAGTCAATCTTGTCCATCCATTCAAAATGGAATTTTCTATAAAATTCTATTTTGCTCTCATTTCTAGATTACAGATTAGACGCACATAGATTACAATATTCTGGCATATTAATACTTAGATTAATTTGGCATTTAGAGTCATTTTTTATCATAGTCATTTAGGCATAGGCATTGAACATTTGTGCAAATCCTTCAAAGCTTGGTGTAGGACATAGGCATATATTTTCAGATTGCTCGTGCAACAAATCTGAGGGAAAAATATCATCCAGCAAGCAAGAAGGTGTTACAAAAGTGAATCATGGAAGACTCGGCGGTTTACAGGTATAATCGTTCTTTGTTTTAACTTTCGTTGTGTTTTGTAATTGCTTTGGGTTTATTTTATATGCTTTATTGATTGAATCTAATCCAAAATTTACCCTTAGTTACATTGGTGAACCCGACATTCTATAGAAATATTTGTGTGTTTTTCTTTTTTGTTTTCACTGTTTTGTAGGTTACAGCCAATAAGTCATACAAAACCCCGTCACCTTCTTCTGAGCACATAAAAATGGGCGAACAAAATATTTTAAAGCATTTTTTTATTTTTGAAAATCTCTATCTCAGCTTTCCAGAACTTCAAACGGTTTCAAATTTCGTTAAGATTTGAGAAAGTTATGGCCATTTTAGTGATCATAGTTTTTAAATTTTAGCTATTAAAACCTGAGTTTTCTTTTGTTTATAACACTTTTATTTTGCAGTATTTTGTAAAACGTTTTCTGGGTTTTGAAGGTCTGTATCTTAGTTTTCCATAGATATCTACGCTTTAAAATTTTGTTAAGTTTTCAGAAAGTTATCACTGTTTTAATTTGCTGCTATCATTAAATTTTATTTTATTATTTTTTTATTTGTTGGTTACTAATCCGGATTTGTAGCTTGTTGGTAGTTACTTTTCATGGGTTGAAGACAAACACTAAAACTACTAACGGATTGTCTTGCAGGTTCGACCATCAAAGACCAAACATCAAAACAATGTGCTTGCATTTTTAGTAGTGTAACACACATTTCATTTTGGTGCAATTAAAACGAACCTTTGTTTGATCATGTTTGAATGTGTTTGCAAAATGGTAGGCGAGTATGCTCTCACCTTGTGAAAACTTGGTGATCAGAAAATTGGACCCATTTTTATATGTTTTTACCCTTCATGATTTGGTATATCGGAGTATCCTCTCCCCTTATGCATTCGTGTGATCCTGGGTGTAAGAGAAACGGTTACTGACTCTAGAACTTGGGCCTATTCTGGTGGGAAAAAATACTCACCCCAAGATGACTCAGACCGATAGCACCTTGACATCGAGGGACTTCCAGCCAATCTAAGTATTAATATGCCAGAATATTGTAATCTATGTGCGTCTATACAAAACACAGTCGGGTTTACCAAAATATCAATGGATTTATTTTGAGGGTTAGAGTGTGAGATAAACTAACACATAAAACATGTAATCCAAAGATCCTATCAAAAACAATGAAAACAAGTACAATTATACCTTTGATTCGCATGAGTTTCCATGATTCACATTTATGCATCCCAAAACAACATGACTCAATAAAATATGCTAACAATTGCTATGAAAGTCTATGTGTGCTAGTGCAAGGGTGTATAATATGTCCATGTGTATCCAAAAAATGAGAGGAAAATGATATTTTATAGAAAATTCCATTTTGAATGGATGGATGAGATGAGAGATTGAGAAAATACCCTAGAATCAATGGTTAAGATTCCAAATGTCAACTCTCAAATAGGGTTAGGTCAAAATGCCAAAATGTGTGAATAAGATTTAATTAAATAAATTAAATTAGAGATAAATGTGAATCATGGAAACTCATGTGAATCAAAGGTATAATTGTACTTGTTTTCATTGTTCTTGATAGGATCTTTGGATTACATGCTTTGTGTGTTAGTTTATCTCACACTCTAATCCTCAAAATAAATCCATTGATACATTGGTGAACCTGATGTTTTGTAGAATCATAGTATTATTTTTGAATTAATTTCTTCATTTATTCTCCACCGCTGATTTGATTTTCTTTGATGACATCTTGACCACTCACTTAAGGATTTTTTCCTAACCCTGATTAGGGATTGTCAAATTAAATCTTGTCTACTGATTTTAGGTCTTTGTCAAAAGTCAATCTTGTCCATCCATTCAAAATGGCATTTTCTATAAAATGCTATTTTGCTCTCATTTCTAGATTACAAATTAGACACACATAGATTACAATATTCTGGCATATTAATGCTTAGATTAATTTGGCATTTTATAGTCATTTTTTATCATAATCATTTAGGCATAGGCATTGGACATTTGTGCAAATCCTTCAAAGCTTGGTGTAGGACATAGGCATATATTTTCAGATTGCTCGTGCAACGAATCTGAGGGCAAAATATCATCCAGCAAGCAAGGAGGTGTTACAAAGGTGAATCATGGAGGCTGCAACAACTATTTGGTATACTTGTTTCATTTACGTTTGCTTCCTTTGTTCTTTGTAATTACTTTGGGTTTTTTCTTTCGCATTGATTTGATAACTTGAATCTTATCTAATCCTCTCATTTTTTGGATACACACGGACATACTATACACCCTTGCACTTGCACACTTATACTTTCATAGCAATTGTTAGCATATTTTATTGAGTTTTGGCATCTTTAGGCATAGTCATAGGCATTAGACATTTATGCAAATCCTTCAAAGCTTGTTGTAGGACATAGACATTTATTTATAGATTGCTCGCACGTCCAATCTGAGGGCAACACATGGGTATGTGCAGGATCATCGTGCAAAAAATAGGCCCTTAAGTCGCAAAAAATTCAGAAAAATCAGTGTTAGGCAACTTGACATAAATATTTGAATAAGTTATCTATATTATTTCAAAAATATGTAAGAATATAATTTGTAGAAAATTGAATGTAGTTTCTAAAATACTAGGTTTATTTAAAAATAAATAAACCTATTTGGTGAAAATTTGAAATTTCAATGAAGTGAACTTAAATTTAGGGAAAAAATTAAAAGTAGGTGTCTTTTTACCACCCTAACCATAATAAAATGATAATTTTTTTGTAAGATTTTATATATAAGTAGAGGACTCTGCCTCGATGTGATGCATATTTTTGTAATTTTTCCAGTAAACTAAATTAATTTATGAATTTTTATTATAACTTTTAAATATAAAACTTGATTATCGACCACATTAACTTGGTCAAAACTTCATAATTTAATTTTTCTTTTTTAATCCTATAGTATGTGAAGCATATAATGTGACGATGTTTTAGGTCACAAAAACATGATACCATTTGAGGTTATGATTTTCAATTAACCTATCAACAATTAGGACTTTAATCATAATTCTAATAGAAAATGAATAATAATTATTTATTAAATTCAAATTAAATCATAATTTATATTTTTGGAAAGCTGAGAATCTCCTCTAAAAACCCTTTTCGTTTCATTAATTTTGGGTGAAAAAAATGTCGTCAGCCACATACCCCCATAATATTGCCACTTTTTGGCGCACCATGATCCTGCACATACCCACATCAACCAGCAAGCAAGAAGGTACTATCAAGGTGAATCATAGAAACTCATGCGAATCAAAGGTATAATTGTACTTGTTTTCATTGTTCTTGATAGGATCTTTGGATTACATGCTTTATGTGTTAGTTTATCACACACTCTAATCATCAAAATAAATCCATTGATACATTGTGAACCCGATGTTTTGTAGAAAAAAATGTGTTTTCTTGTTTGTTTTCACTGTTTTACAGGTTGCAGCCAAGAATTCTTACGAAATCCCATCACTTTCTTTTGAGCACAAAAAAATGGCGAATAAAATATTTTAAAATGTTTTCTGGGTTTTGTAGATCTTGGTCTTAGCTTTCCAAAATTTCAAATGGTTTCAAAATTTGTTAAGATTTGAGAAAGTTATGGCTATTTTACTGATCGCTGTTTTTTTTAATTTCGCTTTTAAAACCTGCGTTTTCTTTTGCATATAACATTCTTTTTGTGTAGAATCTTGAAAAATAATTTCTGGGTTTTGAAGGTTTGATTCTTAGCTTTCCAAAACTTTAAACGATTTAAAATTTCATTAAGCTTTGAGAAAGTTATTGTTGTTTTAATTTTCTGCTATCATTAAATTTTTTATTTATTTTTAGTTACTAATCTTTGTTGGCAGCATTTGGCGGTTACTTTTCGTGGGTCAAAGGCAAAAATCTAAACTTCTAACTCGTGGTCTTGCAGGTTCGAATGTCAAAGAATAAACACTAAAACATTGTGACTGTATTTTTCTTAGATTAGGACACACTTACTTTTAGTGCAATTGAAAAGAACAATGTCTTCTAATTTGCATGACTGTATTTGCAAAATGGTAGGTGAGTATGCTCTCACCTTGTGAAAACTTGGTGATCAGAAAACCAGACCCATTTTTATCTGTTTTTAACCCCACGATTTGGTATATCAGAGTATCCTCTCCCCTTGTGCTTTTGGGCGATCTTAGGTGTAAGAGAAACCGTTACCAACTCTAGAAATTGGGCCTGCCTAGGGATTTCATCACCCCAATGCGACTCAAACCGGCAACAGAGCTAAGGCCAAGCTACCCCCGACCGGTATATAAATGTGAATCTTAAGGGAAAACCTAAGATTACGAGTGTGGATGTGTCATATGGACAGAGTAGTACTCCCTTAAAACCTGTTGAGCTTAACCTCTTCAGGCTGGAGTGCCACCTAATTGGTGATTAGTCTCTTGCCCCATGTATGGCCACTCGAACGGGGGTCCCGAATTAAAAACCTTTGTGTAGTAAGCCAAAAACCTTCTATTTGCTAGCGCAACACTGGTCGGTGTGAAGGCATCCACACTTTTGCAGTTTATAGTAGAGGTGATCAATCTGCCATGTGAGTTTCATGGGGGTTGGAAGCTTGGTTGGCCTTAGAAGAGAGTGCACTGTAAGGGGGAGCCCGTGTAGCCAAGCTTCTGAATTCACACACTATAGATATGCGGTTGGGGAAACCCATGTGGAATCTAGCAAATATTATCCTGGCCTAACCATAGGATTGTACTTGTCTCATGTGTGCTTGCTTAGAGTCAAAATATCATGCTTGCAAGTGTTTTCTAGATACTGAAACAAACCAAACAACGGTCAAATATCTAGAAACAGCCAAGTCAAACTTCAAGAATTTAGTCAAAACTGGTCTATACATTTTGTCTGTAACACATCTACACACTACAACACATTTTCCCACTTGAAACAATGCATTTGCTTAACTGAGAATTAAACACTGTCTTAGACCAAAATCTAAGTCCACACATTGTCTCCTACTATCAAACATCTTTTTCAAACAGTCTCTGTCAAAAACCAAAATTGCAATTGCTCAAAATGCCCATCATTTGCATTCATTTCCAAAATTTAGGTGCATTCCCTAGGCAACATAATCATCCTTAGGTTTCATCTTAGCAAACTTTGGATTAAGCCAAACCTCCACACCTTGCAAAACCTTTGTTTTCAAAACTAGCCTATCTTGGGACTTAGTCATTACTACTCTTTTCAGTCATCGTCTTTTTGTGAGAACCTCCAACTCAATAGTCTAGTTCGGCAGGCTCACTCGTCATTTTGACCTCATCGTTTAGTCCCCTTAGTAAGTCCTTTGATAACCAAAATTGAGACATAGGTCTAGCTTAGAGTGGTTAGACAAACCTTTCTCCAAATTTTGTCCATACTTAGTCCTCATTTTAAACCTGGACTTTGCATTAATCATCTTAGTCCTCATATTGGCTTTGACAACCTCGTCATCAATCATTTCCTTAGTCATCACCTTGCATTGTCATCCTTTATTGAAAAATACAAAAACATAGGCTAGTGCCATCCTTGCATTTACTTGTCATTCTCATCATCCTCATTTGTGAAAATCCCTTTTATGGTTGAGGCTAGGCTTCAAAGACAACAACGACAAATGACAAACTTTGGACAAGATTCTAATCCCAACATCGACAATAACACTTATGACACGAACAAACATTGGACCTTTTCTGACCCATTTCACAACATGAACATGCAATCTTCCATGAACATGCCATCTTCATCACCAAACATTTTTGAGCCATTAATAAAAAGAGACCAAAATGGATGAGTATATGTCGAAGACTTAGAAGCTGCAGCACAAAATCCTGATATAGTCTCCTTTGTAGAAAACTCAATCTTACACGACCCTCAAAGGTATCTAGCCATGCTTTTGGACCAAGGGGCTAAGTTACGGTGAGGCTTTGACATAAATACTTTGCCACCTCCATTTGTCTACCCTCACTACCAAAAGTCACTTAACACCATCCATGACATTAGTCCATAACAAACATCCATTAATCAGCCTTACCCTAACTTTGACAAGGGAAGTCAATTGTCCGCTAGTCCATTCCATGTCTCCACATAATATACTAGTCCTTCACCTATTAATCCTATCCAAGTCTACATCCCTTATCAACCATCTATCAACTCATGTCAAGTCCCCACATCATACCATATTGATCCGGTCCAAGTTTCCATGTCATATCCTTGTCATTCAATAATTAATCCAGTCCAAGACTCCATGTCCTATCCTTGTCCCTCACATGATACTCCAATCCAAGTGCCCATGTCCTATCCTAGTCCTTCATATACTAGTCCAGTCCAAGTTCCCACATCCTATCCTAGTCCTTTGGTTATTAATCATTTTCAGGTCACCCCCTCACAAGCCACATCTAGTCATGAAAATTCTATCATAGTCCAAAGTCAAATCCCATTTAATAAACTTGAGGATACATGTCAAAATGAAAGCCCAAAGCATGACATTATAACATCACCCTCATGTCAAGAACAAGGTAGTCCATCCCATGACCCTATTTTTGACAACCCCATCTTTGACTAAGACCCTACCATTGACCAAGAAATCCAAATCCATGACAACCCCATCTTGGACCAAGACCCTACCATGGACAAAGAAATCCAAAATGATCCACTCCTTGACCTTTATGCCATTCATGATCAAACACTTGCTGACCCTATAAAGGCCTTGACTATTGACACTTCCCAAGATGAGACACTTGCCTCCATGGGACACATAGACGATATTCCTCCAAAACAAGAATCTTCCACTAGGGACATGCTTGCATATGATCAAGTTATAGCTAAAACCATTGGGCTCTATGACACTAAAAATAATGATGGCTTCGACATTGTCTTGGAAGCACCAACAGAATTATTTGAACCTGATATGTCGCATGATCAGACCAAAGATATTAGTCAGGAATATGTCCAACATGAAAATGAAGCTAAGACACTTTATCAACTAGGGTCATCTATCTTTGTCAGAGCAGGCTTTCTTGCAGACAAAAATATTACAAGTGATAGTGTCCATAGACATCATGATGGGTTAGCATCTTGCTTTCAAAACAATAAATACCCCATTTCAAACATAATCTTTCAAAGCATGCAATATCAAGGCAAAGGACTAGGCATACACAAGCAAGGCATTCTAGAACAAATATAGCTTCAGGAAAATTACAGACATCAAGGTCTTGGTTATTCCTCAGACAGCAAATCAAATGATTTCAGTGGTACCTCCTCGATATTGGGGGCAACCTTGTCAAATACAAACATCAAAATGGAATCCATGAGAAATCCTTGTCATAAGATTGTTGCCAACACGCCGTCCACCCACACCATAAACCATCATTCTATCATGAATCAACCTCCCCTTTGGAACCAACAAAAACAAAAGTCTTACAAGTCAAAAGATCAAAATTAAATGTCAAAGGCCATTGAATCAAACAAAAGGGAAAGTGGACAAATGAAATTAAAATGGATCCCAAAGAAAGATGGATCAAACAAAGACACCAAGTCAAATACAAAAGTCAATCACAATGTGGAGCAACAAGACAAGAGGACTCCCACATATAACACATGTCCACCTCCTTCAGAATGGTCATCAAACAAGGCATCTAAGAGTGTTGGTTTCAAACATCCTCCCTCCAAAATCCATCATACGCCATCCCAAGATTGGAAAATAAAAAGTCATTCATCCAAACGTCCAAACAATCTTTCCACATCTACCATCATTCATCATAACCCTACATCTCGTTTAAAGTCCAATAATCCCACGTCACAAATCCATCACATCTTAGTAGCAACTCTTTACTGCAAGGACTCTCATGGCACTCTATCGCGATGTGTGTATTCCGATAAGGCCAAATCTAGTATCATAAAGGATCACAATGACATCGATTAGTTGTATACAAGCACTATGATCCCAACAAGACAACTACTTTAGACAGGACATTATTAGCATATCATGGCACCAGTCTCTACATCAGCATCGTCAGTGAATTTAGAATAGGAAGTGGTCATCTAAAGCATCCAGGCTATCCACAAAATCAGAAATACAAAAAAAATAAAAATTGAAAAATGATAAAAATCATCGCCCTTATGAAAACCTGGCAAATAGGCATCTTGGTGACACCAAAAAAATAAAAAAGTCAAGAAAATAGTAAAGAGAAAAATTTCATCCAATGGTGAAAACCTGACAAACAGGTGCCCTAGATAAGTACCATAATTAAAACATGACAAACAGGCGTCATGTGTAAAATAAATCATCTATGTGGACTCTTACACTTGGGAGCAAGTCGTCTCATTTCCCATGCCTTCCTCATGACATTTACGTCCATCTAAGCCCTATCATTTCCACGCATTTTTCCCACTTACCTCGGTCTTGACATAAAACTGACACACATAAATCATGCTTTGGGAAAACTCTTGACATGTCTATCCTTCAGTCATACATGATTCACAAAACATCAGGTCATTGACTGTCATAGTCTTATTGTCCTTATACGACATAGTCCTTGAAAATCATATGACAATTCCATTAGTCTCATGTCTCTCATCTTTTACCAAGGCCACCCCCTATCCTTTCATGCTTGTCACCTATCTTGGCTTTCCCTTGTCAAACTGTCTAAGGATAATCATCATCCCATCTAGTCCTAACCAAGTCATTCCAAATGCAACGAGTCTAATCCATACAAGCACATTATCCAAAATTTTACTTGACTATGTTCCTAGCCCAGCTATAGACCTCCATACTTTCGTCACATTATCGTCATTGTCCTCATGTTGTTTCAGGATGCATCCTTCCCATGTCAAACAACGTTGTCATCACCTGTCAATTGGTATTCAACTTGAATAGGGGCACAATCATGTTTTTCCTTGGATTCTCATGTGTAGGCATTAGTCATATGCATTTGTCACGATCCTCTTAAACATCAAAAAGACAAAAACATCATAAAATGTCCTAAAAAAAAGACAAAAACAATATAAAATATCTTGAAGAAAGACCCAAAACATCATAAAATGTCCTAAAGAAAGACCTAAAAATCATAAAACGTCCTAAAGAAAAACACAAAAACATCCAAATCAATGTAAAAATCCTAAAAATGGAATCAAAGTTAGTCATGTTAGTCAGCCCATGTCATTGTCAAACTACGTTGTCTCTACACATTTGCTACATAGGCGAGGCCATCAGTCGATGAGTCCCCGAGACATTAGGTCAGTCCTTTTAGGTTGGTCCAAATAAAATCATGGCATTTGTCACAATCGTCACATCGGTCAAATAATTCAAACATAGTCAAACTCAGAGACAAGACAGTCATTTGAAACGTCAATGTCAAAATTGGTCAAATTAGACAACACAGTCCAATCAATCATATAGTCAACATCAGTCAACTTGCCAAAACATATTAGTCAAAACAATGTCAATCTCATCACTCTTTGGTCCTCTTCAAGATGTGTCCTTCTTGGAGTTAGACCTCGTCAAAATGTCCTTTGCCTTTTTTAGGATGTGTCCTTCTTGACAATAGGCACTGTCAAACTGTCAACACTGTCAAATTGGCAAAAATCTTAAACTATCAAAACTGTCAAACCGACAAGAAATCAATCTTTGGCAAACAAACATTGGCAAACAAAATAAAATGGTTGCTAATTTTTCTCATCTGTCTTGACTTATCTCTTGGTTATCTTGTCTATTTTTGTCTTATCTTTTTATTGACTTGTCTTTCTGGTCATGTTACTAGCTACCTCGAGGATGTCCCATGAAGGATTTAGAGGTGCGATGACGTCTCTTGACCTATTTTATTTTCTTTGACTACTGTCTGTGGATTGTCTTGACAAAAATAATAGGGCAACTTTTCCCTTAATATGAGTTAGGACATTCCTTTTCTATGACTGTATGTTTTTCAAATGGATGACCTTGCACACCTTGGTCTACGTCATATCATGGTGTTTGTTGTCTATTTTTGTCATTTTATAGCCCAATGATGATTACGAGCAATAAATATTAAAGTCCTATGACAATGTTTTGAAGGATTTGGTCTAGGAACTAACATGCATCTCCTTTTGTCTTGCCATCTTCTCTCGCTCATCTTATATAGGCATCACATCCATATCATCATCCATATCTTTTGCACTAACATTTCTTTGTCTCTTCATATTCTAGTTTTCTCATCCATTTCGAGAGCACACCCATATTCTTGGAACCTGTCTTTCCTCTCGAGGGGGCATACCATAACCCTCCTCATCATTCTTCCTCATCTTATTTTGCACTGGGGCATATTTTTGACTTATTTTCTTTGTCACAATGCGACATGCTACATTATGACAAAGAGGGGAAAATGTAGACACCTAAAAATGACCTAGGCCTACAAGCTTTATTTTTACTACTTTCATCCTAGAATAATTATGACATTTAATTATGTCCTTGGTCCACGTTTGACTATTGATTAAATAGTTCATAATTATTTAATTAATTCATGTCCTTTTATTCTTCATGATTATTAGATAAATAAATTTTATTTATTTATTAAATATGTCCTTAATTGTCTAAGTCTTCCCTTAATTAAATAAATTTCTTAATTTATTTAGTTACCCTTCGTCATATATTTCTTCCTGATTATTAAATAAATAAATTTTATTTATTTTAATGTCACTAACTGCCATAATTAAATGAATTGATTAATTTGTTTAATTAATTAATCTTATCTGCTAAATTAAATAATTATCTTTAATTATTTAATAATCAAAATTAATATTCCTCTCATTTTAAATAAATGAAATTATTTAAAATGTCATCACTTTCTTAACTGACAATCCATTTTGGTAAATAATCTGAAAAAGATTATTTATTGTCTCACAAAATCATTATTTTGAATTAATTTAATTCAAAATGGTAACTAATCTTCCAAAAATCAAGTAATCGGGTAGATTCTTGATTTTCCAAATTTGATCTTCAGTCCAACTCTTATCTTCTTGATTTTTCCAAATCTGATCTTAAGTTCAGTCTTTATCTTCTTCATTTTTGAAAATCTTTATTTTTGAATTAATTTCCTCATTTATTCTCCATTGCCGATTTGATTTTCTTTAATGACATCTTGACCGCTCACTTAAGGATTTTTCCCTAACCCTGATTAGGGATTGTCAAATTAAATCTTGTCCACTGATTTTAAGTCTTTGTCAAAATTCAATCTCGTCCGTCCATTCAAAATGGAATTTTCTATAAATTCTATTTTGCTCTCATTTCTAGATTATAGATTAGACGCACATAGATTACAATATTCTAGCATAGTAATACTTAGATTAATTTGGTAGTTTAGAGTCATTTTTTATCATAATCATTTAGGCATAGGCATTGGACATTTGTGCAAATCCTTCAAAGCTTGGTGTAGGACATAGGCATATATTTTCAGATTGCTCGTGCAATGAATCTGAGGGAAAAATATCATCCAGCAAGCAAGGAGGTGTTACAAAGGTGAATCATGGAGGCTGCAACAACTATTTGGTATACTTGTTTCATTTACGTTTGCTTCCTTTGTTCTTTGTAATTACTTTGGGTTTTGTCTTTCGCATTGATTTGATAACTTGAATGTAATCTAATCCTAAAAGAAATCCTCAGTTACACTTTGGAGTGGTAACTTATAGAAAACTAAGTGGGAAATTATTAGCAGGCCACAAAAAGAGGGGGGCCTTGGTTTACATTCTATTGTGTTGAATGGGAAAGCTATTGTAGCCAAGTTATATTGGTGTTGGTGTACTAGTCAACATCATATTTGGGTCCATATTCTCACCCAAAAGTATCTTAAGGATGTTAACACATTGGATGTTCCTTGTTTTCATTTAGAAAGAAGGGGATATATGATTTGGCATACTCTAAAATTAGGGGCTTACTTGTTAAGAAGGGGATTTATTGGATACAGGTGTTACCTAATTATTACCCTTAGGCTCAATTAGGCAAGGCATCTATGTTGCAGATGCCCATAAGGGCCAAATGGGATATCTCCATTGAGGGTTATTTCATGTGTCTGATGACATTTCATGGGGAATTCAGTTAAGAGGCCTACTTTGTTGACCATATGCCTCAGTAGTGATAGGTTCAGCCTCCATTAGAGCCAGGTCGGCATGCCATCTTCACTATTTGGCTGACAGGCTGCTTTGTCACTTTCATTTTGTACAAGTTTCTGTGACCTAGTTTTTGTCTTGCCGAACGAAGCTACAGAGCCTATTGCTACAACAGGAAGGGTTCAGTATGAACTGTTGTCACATCAGGATCTTTGGCTGATAGGCCATTCAATCGTCAGTCAGGGAAACTCATGGCGACAATGGGTTTTGAGATAACTTATGATGCTCGGTGAAGAGTCTTAGCGACCATTGAAGTCTCCCCAACAACAATAAGGTTTCAACATGAGACATATTTTGGCATATGCTCTCAACGAACCGGTGGTGTCTCGTCGAAATAGGGAGCCTTTGGGAGCCTTCGGCATAGCATTCAAGTCAGAGAAAGGTCTCCCCAACAACAAAGAGATCGCCAAGAAGTCCCGACGATGATTAAAGTCTCACCAAAAGCCAGCAGTCCTGCCAATGAAGTCATATCGATGTGAGGTCTGGCTGACGGAGTGGAGTCTTAGTGAATGGGGAAAGATCTTCAATGTAACATGAGAGGCAAAGGGAAGTCTATAAGATGTCTTGGTGAATTAAGGTGGTCTCAGCGATGGAAAAGGAATCGGTATGACTGATGGACTGCGCGATGATGTCTTCTCGACTTACCATGGTCTTGCCGAAGGAAATAAAGAGCTCGCGCAAAATAAGGTATCACCATAGGTCTCCCCAACTTGCTCATGGTCTCGTCCAAGGTTAATTCCTTCACCATAATGTCTCGGCGAAGATATTTAGTCTCACCGACTGAGTGGGGGGCCTCGATATATTTTCCTTCAGTGGAAGTATCACCGACAACAAAAAGGCCTCGCTGAGAAAAGGACTTTGGCAAGGGGTCTTGCCAAAGTAAGGTTATATCCCTGACTCTAAAGGTTCTCAGCATGAGGATTGAGTTCTACAAGATGTCTCGGTGACCCAAGATGTCTTGGCAACAAGAAGGATGAAGAAGTTCAGAGAGCTCGCCAAGACAAAGCACTTGGCAGAAGGTCTCAACAACCACATGGAGTCTCGCCAACAACAGAAAGACCTGGCCGAGAGGACTCGACATCGGCATAAGGTCTTGCTGATATGAAGAAGTCTCCCTGATGGAAAGAGAAGAGTTCACTAGGAGGTCTTGCCAAAGGAGGCAAAGAGCTCGGTGGAATGGAATACGTTCAAGGTGACATCAAAGGAATCTCGCCGACAAGAGATGAAGGGTCTCGATGTAGCCTCTTTCTTTCAGTAAAACATCTCATCAAAACTTGGGTGTCTTGCTAAATGAAGAGGAGCTCAGGGAGATATCGAAATGGACCCAGCGAAAGAGCAGACCTCAGTGTGAGGTCTGGGTGAACCAAGGGGGTCTTGTCGACAAAAGGGATCTCACTGAGGAGTAATCTTAGTGAAGTAAAAGGAGCCTTCGGTGTAACATTTTGAGCTCCCTAAGAGGTCTCGGCAACACTGGAAGGTCTTGGCGACATGGGAAGCATCATCATCAAAGGTCTCACCGACCAGTGAAGCCTCCCGAAATGAAAGAGGTTCACCAAAGGGAAGGGAATTCTAGATGATGTCTGGGCAATAAAGAAAGTCATGCTGACTGAAAGACCCTCAACAAAGAAAAGTTCCTTTGGTATGATGTCTCACTGACTATGGGAGTCTTAGCGAATAGAGGAGAGCTTGGGTAGACAGGAGAAGTTCGGTATGATGTCTTCCCGATCGATTGGATAACACTGTAGGAGATCTAGAGCTCGGTGGAATGAAATGACCTCGGTGTGAGGTCTAGGCATAGTCAGGATGTCTCATCAAAGGAAAGCAGTGGTGCTAAAGAAAGGAGAGCTCGACAGGAGGTCTCCCTAACATTTGATGATGATATAGCGTCCGACACTTGGTATGAAGTCTGGCTAATAGGCCAAAGTCTCAGCGAAACAAAAGGGAGCTCAAGGAGAGGGATCCAACATCGCTAAGAGGTCTTGCCGAATGCAGTAAGTCCCGCTGAAATAGGGTGCCTTCGCTAAAGGGTGGGGTTTTTTGACATGATGTTTTGGTGATAGAATTATATCTTGCTAATGGCCTCAGTGATATTGATATGAATTGTAAAGCCCACTATGATGTCTCACTAACCATCATGTGCTATGCCAGTAGCTTTAGAGAGCCATAATCGCATCGACAAGACACCTCAAGTGTCTCGCCGAGATGCAATTATGACCAAAAGAGATTTGACTATGGGGGAGTCTGCGTGGAATACGCTCAACCAACTAGGGGGAGTTGAGGCGAGCCATGGAAGTCTAATCAGAATGAAGAATGTCAACGGGATGAATGCAACACGTATCTATTGTGAGTTCAGGGCATTCAAAGCATTCAACTGAAGTGGTTTGAATAGGACACGATGTGAGGATCAGAATGAATGCGGTAGCTACGAAATATCTGAAGAAGGCTTCTCTGGGGTGACTCTTGGCCATCATGGACATGCAGGGTCCTACATTTAATTCAGTCAAAAAGATCTGAGGAAAGATATTTTTTGCTGACTGATATTTTGTAAGCCCTAAGGGGCCGACACAGTCTAATATATACGACATTTGTTGCCTTTTTGTAAGTAGTTTGGATTGTGCATTCAAAGGAGTTAGTGATTTTTATCAATCCTTTCTTGACTAAATGTATGTTTTGTAACTCAACTGGAATCTAGAATATAACACAGAGTTTTCCTGAGAAGCTACTGTTAATGTTTGTATTACTCTCATTTCTATATTTTAGACTATGCAAGTTCTTAGCTGTGTTTTTTCTAAAATCTGTATTCATACCTAAGGTTGTGAAATTCATCTTTCCTTCCTAAGATATGCATGTAGAGCAAGCCTGTTAAGAATAGTGCATGAGTTTAAAGGGGTTATGTTAAGTAAGTGAAAACACTATCTGTTGCTTTCCAGTGTATGTTTTTCCTGTGTCTGTTTCATGATTTCTTATTAACTCAGTGTATCACCATATGAATAGTTCAATTTAGTTTCATTATTTGTATGCATTCCTTCTCTCTTTACCTTCACAGAATTCCTAGTTTAGGTGATACCCAAAGGAAGCCGACCTTCTTCGAAAGTTCATTTCAATTTCAGGTGACCCACAGCCTTGAAATGATCCCATGTTTCACCAGAAAGCTTAATTCTCATAACTTCACATAGGGTACATTTCTAGGTGACAAAAATTTTTGGCATGCCCGGTGGGATTGAAATTAGATTCAACTATTGGTTTAGTATGCAACCAACTACTCCCATACTTTATAGAAGTCATTTGGAATACTTGGCGACTCCACAAAGAAGAAGAACTCCAGAAATCAGTGCCTTCTACAGTTTATGAGAAAAGTTTAGACAAGAGGTAGCTCAGGTCCCTTCGAATATTTGCAGCTATCACCACCAAGAAGAAAAGGCAGAGCAACAGAAAAAAGAGGAACAATAGTTATCTATTCTAGAAGAACTCAGTCTACTCCTCCATTAGTGGGATCTCATTTTGCTATACAAGTAAATCCAATTCAGCTACCTCTAATGGCTGCTCCAAGGAATCAACCCTTTGTCACTTTCAATAGAGGAAACCCCTTAAATTTGGCACAACACAATGACATCCCATTGGCAGCCTTGAAGAGTCTGCCAATTTTTATAGGGGAAGACCAAACTACTCTGATTGAACAAATGAGAGATGTGGCTTCGTTATGCGGAGTCCATGAAATAACTCAAGAGGATGTTGCAGTAAGGTTGTTAGCTGCTTCACTAAAAGGAAGAGTTGTGCAATGGTATAGGGGCCTAACAGTCAGTTCAATTGCAATGTGGGATGAATTTGGAGACAAGTTGCATAAACAGTTTCAAGACAGGTTTGATAACTTGTCTCTATTAGAACAACTGACCACAATTAAGAGAGCCCCTCAAGAGTAGATGAATGAATTAAAATTTAGATTTCAAAGGACCTGGGATAGAATCCCTATGATGGTAAGACCACCTCTAAAGTATGCATTTTTGTACTTCTTGAGAGCTCTTATCAGCGATATAGCTATTATGATACAATCAATGGGAGGGGTTTCTCTACCAGATGCCTTTGAAATAGCCATTAGAGCTGAAAACAACTTAATACAAGATGGTAAACTTGCTCCCAGGCCACCAATGCCCATATTTCCAGAGATACATGCAAGTATTCCCTTGCAAATACCTTCTTTTGCACCCTTGCCATCTATTCCAGCTATTGTAACACAAGGAAATATTGTCTCAAGTTCTCCAAATGAGTTGTAGGAGATCAAAAGTCTACTGCAGTCCTTTGGTAATAAAATTGTTAGTTTAGAAAAACAACAATCTTATAGTAGGCCTTATCAACCACATATAATCCAGGTCAGAAACAAGCATATTAGGGGAATAGACAGCAGTATCAAGGTAGTTACCAAGGCACCAAACAAAATGTTGCCACAAGGCCCTTTCAGGCCTATAATCCAGCTCCAATTAGTGTTGTCAAAGAGCTGGTTTCTATCCAAAACAACTTAGCAGTAGACTATGAATGGTGCTACCCTTGTAACCAGCCCCACAATCAAGCCACTTGCTCAAATGGGCTGATCAACCAGGCACTTATGGTATAGAATGCCTCAAGTTTGCAGCAGAGTGCGTGCAATGATGCATCTCCACCACACCAAGACCAATTTATCAATGATGCTACCTTAATTGGCAAGGTGAAGAATTTTGTGGTTTGAATGTGGACAATTCTCCAGTTGCAGCTAATACGAGAGCAAAGAAAAGAGCTTTAGAGCTTGATCAAGCAGCTAATAGAGGAGGTGCAGCGGCTATAGAACCATCTACGTCTCAAGTGACTCCTGTTTGGAAAAAGAATCAACAACTCCTAGTTAAGGAGCAACCACACTTGCAAGCTGATCACACTGGCGTAAAGGTACATCATAAAGTAAACCTAGTTGTACCCTTTAATATTCTTGATAGTATGAAAAAGATAAATGTAATGCTGTCTATGTGGGATTCATTAGTCATCCCTGGTCAAAAGGATATTCTATGCTCAGCCCTATCAAATCTTAAGGTGTTAGATGAGTTTGAATCCCCAATAGGTCAAGTTAGGACCATGTTGACAAATAATACTCAAGGAAGTGATAAAAAACCTAGTAAAGAGGTAGGAAATGAAGTCAAACCACCTCCCTTTTATGTATCAGTGATTATTGGTGATAAGTTAGTTCATAATTGTATGGTAGACAGTGGATCTAGTAGCTCTGTGATGCCAAAGTAGATTGCTAACAAGCCAGGTCTAAAATATCAGCCTTTAGAGAAAGGAGTAATCTAATTGGATGGTACCTCCATTAATACACTAGGCATCACTAGAGATTTGAGTCTTACCCTTCATGCTTGCCCTAATTTTGCAATTTCCCAAGACATGTGTGTCATTGACCTTCCACCTTTATTTTCCTTATGTTTATCAAGAGATTTTACAGCCAAGATTGGTGGTTACGTATCAGCTGATTGGTCACACATGCTATTTAGAACCAGAAATGGAACTAAGGTTACCATCAAATCTGAAAGGTTGGCTAAAGACCACATTGAACCATATAATCTGAGCCCTATTAATGTTGTTCCCATTACATGAGACATAAATTATCTTGTTTCAACTGACAGTGAGCTGGTTGCAGCGCAAGAGCTTCAATCAGAAGCTATTCCTGATATACTGTTGCATGAGTGGGTAGCTGAGAACGTGGTTGATAATCCAAATGAGCTTATTTAGGATGCTGGTCTAGGCAATTATGTATTGCATGAAGCTGGGACAGAAATGCCAAATGTGGAGAAAAGTGCAGAAAGTCAGTTTAAGCAGCAGAATGAATTATGGGAGATGTATTTTGATGGTTCAAGAAGCAAAAATGGTGCTGGAGGAGGTGCAATGTTTATTTCTCCACAAGGAGATAGGTATTACTCTACATTTTGTTTTTCTTTTGCGTGCTCTAATAACACTGTTGAGTATGAAGGCCTTGTTCAAGGTCTTGAATGGGAAAGGAAGAGAAGAATAACCCACTTGAAAGTATATGGGGATAGCGAGCTAATTGTTAATCAAGTAAGAGGCCTGAATGTTGCTAAAAATGATGCACTGAAGTCTTATAGAAATAGAGTGTGGAACATGCTTGGGGATTTTGATGCCTTTAACTTAGTGTCTATTCCAAGAAATCAGAACAAGCATGGTAATAGGCTTGTAGCCATTGGGGCATAGTTTGATATTTCAGATGACATTAGAAAAGAGAAAGTGCAGCAGTATGTGAAGGTTGTGGTCAGACTGTCAAATCCTAATAACAACATTCACTGGCAAGTCTTTGACAGTGATGAGTAGATCCTTTCTTTCTTGCTCGAAGAAGATCAGTTCTCTATGGTGAATCAAGCAAAATTTAAGCAACAGTATGATGATCAAGTCATACAGCTGAGGATGAATAAGTTTCCCAAAGGCCTTGTTACCTTGGAGTCAATTTTTAGTACTGATGATCAGCTTAAAAAGGGTAAAGCTAGCTTGCAAGTCAAACAAGAGCATTATGAAGAACTGGAGATTTTTAAAGGTAAGCTCCTTAAGATAGGAAAAATTTGTTCACATGAAGACAAACAATCTTTTGTTGCTTTATGTCAAGAATTTTATGATGTCTTTGCTTGGGAATACTCAGATTTGAAAGGATTTGATCCTCATATTGCTTAGAATACAATTGAGTTAGAACCTAATGCTAAGCTAGTAAGGCAGAAACAAAGGCCCTTGAATCCTAAGCTTGAACCCTTAATGATTAGAGAGCTGACCAAACTAGTTGAAGGGGGTATCATCTTTCCAATTGAACACACCTCTTGGGTTTCTAATCTTGTTCTAGTTAGGAAGAAAAGTGGTGAAATAAGACTTTGCATAGACTTTAGGGATCTTAACCAAGCATCTTTGAAAGATCATTACCCGCTTCCTTCCATGGAACAAATCCTACAAGTAGTTGCCGGTTCTGAAAGATTTTCCTTGTTAGATGGCTTGTCGGGCTATAATCAAGTCTTGGTTAAAGAAGAGGATCAGTTCAAAACCACTTTCACAACTAAGTGGGGCACCATGGAATACAAAACGATGCCTTTTGGCTTATCCAATGCTGGTGCCACGTTTCAGAGGGCCATGGACATGGCATTTCAAAGTTTGATCAACAAGATTATACTGATTTACCTAGATGATATTATAGTTTATTCCAAGAATGCTGATGAACATTTGCTACATCTTAGGAAAGTTTTTGAAAAATACAGAGAGTTTGGTATCTCTCTCAATCCAAAAAAGAGTATCTTTGCTGTTCATGAAGGGAAATTATTAGGACACATAGTGTCAAAGCAAGGAATTACTATTGACCCTAAAATAGTCAAAGCCATACTTGAGTTGCCATTACCAAATCATAAGAAGGGTCTGCAAAGATTTTTGGGCCAAATCAACTTTCTAAGAAGGTTCATCCTAGATGTTGCGAACTTGTTACAGCCTTTGATAGCTATGTTAATGAAGAATGTAGTTTTCAGTTGGACAAAAGATGCCAAGAACAGTTTTGAAGAAATTAAGGAGGCATTAGCATCTTCCCCAACATTAGTAAATCTAGATTTCTCCAAGGATTTCTTTTTGTATGCTATTGGCGGCACTAGTTCAATCTCTACTATGTTGGTACAGAAAAATAGTGACAATTTAGAACAACCCATAACTTTCTTTAGCCAAATACTTGTTGATTACGAAGAGAGGTATTCATTTGTTGAGAAGCATGTTCTCTCCATGATCAAAAGCTTAAAAAACTTAAAGAAATTCAAGCCTCTAGTGTCAAACAATAAGATTCATATTCTGGTAGCACACTCAAGTGTGAAGGAGTTTCTGTTGAACAAAGACTTGAATGACAAAAGAGCAGGATGGATCACCAAGGTCATGGAGTATGATGTAGATATTAAGATCACCAAACTAGTTAGAGGTAAAGGTCTTTGTGAGTAGCTTTCTATAGGGTCAAGCAGTAAAATTGAATTAGAAAAGGATGTTGTGCTTGATAATACAAGTGAATTTCAGAATGCTCAAGACAATGTGCCTATGGGGATAACTAACTGGGTTCAAGATATGACCCAATATCTACAAACTGGTGAATGCCCATTAGGATTAAACAGAGCTAAAAGAAGATACTTCAAACTGCAGTCCATACCATATGTACTGATAAACAATGTTCTTTTCAAAAAGGATCTGAATGGTGTCTTGTTAAGATGTATTCATAGTCATCAAATTGAGAAGGTACTTCATGAGTTTCATGATGGAGCTGCAGGAGGTCACTTTGCCCCAAGAACTACTACCTAGAAAATCATGAGAGTTGGTTACTACTGGCCGAGCTTGTTCAAAGATACATATTCCTGGTCAAGAAAGTGTATCAGATGTGCTTTATTCATAGGAAAGGAAAAGCTGCCTTCTATGCCTCTACATCCAATTCAAGTGGAATAGCCCTTCATGAGATGGGGCATTGATTTCATTGGGCCAATCAACCCACCATCTAGTGCTGGTCATAAGTGGGTGTTGACTGCTACAAACTATTTCACGTGGTGGACAGAGGCAATAGCTTTAAAATAAGCAAAATAATCTTTAGTTTTGAGGTTTTATGAAGATATAGTCACCAGATTTGGAGTCCTTGACTCTATCATATTTGATAATGCCCTTGCATTTGTTGGATTAAGACTAACTGATTGGGTTGTCAAATAGGGTATTCATTTGAGTACATCCTCAAATTATTATCCTTAGCGTAATGGTTTAGCTAAAAGCACAAATAAGAACCTCATCAGGATTATTAAAAGAACCATGGAGGATAATTAGAGGACCTGGCACATCAAATTAAAGTATGCACTATGGGTAGACATAGTGACTCCTAAAAGGTCTATTGCTAACTCAACCTACTTGTTAGTCTATGACAGAGAGGCAAGATTGCCCTTGTCTGTGGAGCTCCCAGCCCTTGAGATTATACATCAATTGGAGATGCTTGAAGAACAAGACCCACTGTCTGTGAGATATGAAGAGCTCATGGAACTTGAGGAATTAAGAGACAAAGCAATGAAGGATTTGGAGTATCATCAGCTCCAAATGAAGAAAAAATTTGACAGAAGGGCTACAAATTTTTTTTTTTGGGTGGGAGACCTCGTGCTCAAATGGGACATTCTGAAAAGTAGGCCAGGCCATCACACCAATTTTGACAACATGTGGATAGGCCCATTCCTTATCAGAGACTGTAAGGAGCACAATGCTTATCAACTAGCTACAATAGATGGGGAAGTACTTCCTATCCCAGTTAATGGGATACACCTTAAACCCTGTTTTCAAGTCTGATGGATTTCTTCTTTTGTACATATTAGTTAAGGTTTATGTTTTCAATAAGTGCTTCTACGCTTTAGGTTAGTTATTTTTTATTTCCTGAGTGTTGTGATGGCATAGTTTTTTCTCTTTCGTTTTCCCCTGTTTTATTTTTTGGCAACCTGTTATGTCCCGTGGATCTCAAGGGGTTGAGGCTATGTGCAAGACTGATATTTTGTTTGTTTTCTGAGCCTTCTAATGACTCCATGTCCAATGGATAAGCCAGACTACTAGTCTTCATGTTTAGCAGGAAAACATCCAGCAAAGGTCGCTAGAAATGTTACCTAATTATTACCCTCAGGCTCAATCAGGCAAGGCATCTATGTTGCAGATGCCCATAAGGGCCAAATGGCATATCTCCATTGAGGGTTATTTCATGCGTCTGATGAGATTTCATAGGGAATTCAGTTAAGAGGCCTGCTTTGTTGACCATATGCCTCAGTAGTTATAGGCTCAGCCTCCATTAGAGCCAGGTCGGCATGACATCTTCATTGTCTGGCTGATTGGCTACTTTGTCACTTTCTATTTTGAACAGGTCGCTGTGACCTAGTTTTTGTCCTGCCAAATGAAGTTGCAAAGCCTATCATTGCAACAAGAAGGGTTCAGTATGACCTCTTGTCACGTCGGGATCTTTAGTTGATAGGCCATTCAATTGTGAGTCAGGGAAACTCATGGCGACAACGGGTTTCGGGATAACTTATGATGCTCGGTGAAGAGTCTTGGTGACTAGTGAAGTCTCCCCGACAACAATAAGGTTTCGGCGTGAGATATATTTTGGCATATGGTCTCAGCGAACCGGTGGTGTCTCGCCGAAACAAGGAGCCTTTAGCGTAGCATTCAAGTTGGAGAAAGGTCTCCCCAACTCCGATGTCTCACCGACAACAAAGAGATTTCCAAGAGGAGATGCCTTCGCCATGAAGTCCCGATGATGATTAAAGTCTCACTGAAAGCCAGCGGTCTTGCCAATGAAGTTATATCAATGTGAGGTCTGGTCAATGGAGTAGAGTCTTGGCGAATGGGGAAAGATCTTTGGTGTAACACAAGAGGCAAAGGGAAGTATACAAGATGTCTCGGTGAATCAAGGTGGTCTCAGTGACAAAATGGGAATCGGTATGACTGATGGACTGCACCATGATGTGTTCCCAACTTACCATGGTCTTGCTGAAGGAAATAAAGAGCTCGAGCAAAATGAGGTATCACCATAGGTCTCCCCAACTTGCTCGTGGTCTCAGCCAAGGTTAATGCCTTCGCCGACTGAGTGGGGGGCCTTGATATGTTTGCCTTTGGCGGAAGTCTCGTCGACAAAAAAAAGGCCTCGCTGAGAAAAGGACTTTGACAAGGGGTGTTGCCGAAGTAAGGTGGTCTCCCCAACTGTAAAGGTTCTCAGCGTGAGGATTGAGTTCTATAAGATGTCTCGGCGACCTGGGATGTCTTGGCAACAAGAAGGATGAAGAATTTCAGGGAGCTCGCCAAGACAAAGCGTTTGGCAGAAGGTCTTAGCGACCGCGTGGAGTCTCGCTAACAATAGAAAGACCTCGTCGATAGGGCTCAACATTGGCATAAGGTCTTGCCGATGTGAAGAAGTCTCCCCGATGGAAAGAAGAGAGTTTGCCAGGAGGTCTTGCCGAAGGAGGCCAAGAGCTTGGTGGAATGGAATACATTCGAGGTGACATCAAAGGAATCTCACTAACAGGAGATGAAGGGTCTCGGTGTAGCCTCTTTCTTTTGGTAAAATGTCTCACCGACACTCGGGTGTCTTGCCGAATGAAGAGGAGCTCGGGGAGATATTGAAATGGACCTGGCGAAAGAGCAGACCTCGGTGTGAGGTCTGGGTGAAACAAGGGGGTCTCACCGACAAAAGGGAGCTCACCGAGGAGTAATCTCAGTGAAGTAAAAGGAGCCTTTGGTGTAACATTTTGAGCTCACTAAGAGGTCTCAGTGACACTAGAAGGTCTTGGCGACATGGGAAGCATCATTGGCAAAGGTCTCACCGACCAGTGAAGCCTCTTGAAATGAAAGAGGTTCGCCAAAGGGAAGGGAATTCTACATGACATTTGGGTGTTAAAGAAAGTCATGCTGACTAAAAGACCCTTGCCAAAGCAAAGTGCCTTCGGTATGATGTCTCACTGACTGGCGAGAGTCTTAGCGAATAGAGGAGAGCTCGGGCAGACAGGAGAAGTTTGGTATGATGTCTTCCCAACTAATGGGAGTCACACCATAGGAGATCTAGAGCTCGGTGGAATGAAAAGACCTCAGTGTGAGGTCTGGGTGAAGTCGGGATGTCTCACCAAAGGAAAGCAGCATCGCTAAAGAAAGGAGAGCTTGACGGGAGGTCTTGCCAAATGTAGGAGGTCTCCCCAACATTTGACGTTGATATAGCACCCGACGCTCGGTATGAAGTCTGGCCAATAGGCCAAAGTTTCAGTGAAACAAAAGGGAGCTTGGGGAGAGGTATTCCAACATCACCAAGAGGTCTTGGAAAATTCAGTAAGTCTCGCCGAAACAGGGTGTCTTTGCTAAAGGGTGGGGTTTTTCGACATGATATTTTGGTGATAGAATTATGTCTTGCCGATGGCCTCAGTGATATTGATATGAATTCTAAAGCCCACTATGATGTCTCGCCAACCGTCTTGTGCTATGTCGATAGCTTCAGAGGGTCATAATCACATCTTCGAGACACCTCAAGTGTCTCACTGAGATGTGATTCTGACCAAATGAGTTTTGACGGTGGGGGAGTCTGTGTGGAATACGCTCAACCAACCAAGGGGAGCTGAGGCATGCCATGGCAGCCTGATCAAAATGAAGAATGTCAACGGGATGAATGCAACACGTATCTATTGTGAGCTCAGGGCATTCAAAGCGTTTAGCTGAAGTGGTTCGAATAGGACATGATGCGAGGATCAGAATGAATGCGGTAGCTACAAAATATTTAAAGAAGGCTTCTCTGGGGTGACTCTTGGCTGTCATGGACACGCAAGGTCCTGCATTTAATTCAGTCAAAAAGATCTGAGGAGAGATCTTTTTCGGGGACTGATATTTTGTAAGCCCTAAGGGGTTGACACAGTCTAATATATAAGGTATTTTTTCCCTTTTTGTAAGTAGTTTAGATTATGCATTCAAAGGAGTTAGTGATTTTTATCAATCCTTTCTCGACTAAATGTATGTTTTGTAACTCAACTGGAATCAGGAATATAACACATAGTTTACCTGAGAAGCTACTGTTAATGTTTGTATTACTCTCATTTCTATATTTTAGACTATGCAAGTTCTTAGATGTGTTTTTCCTAAAATCTGTATTCATACCTAAGGTTGTGAAATTCATCTTTCCTTCCTAAGATATGCATGTAGAGAAAGCCTGTTAAGAATCGTGCATGAGTTTAAAGGGGTTATGTTAAGTAAGTGAAAACGTTGTCTATTGCTTTCTAGTGTATGTTCTTCCTGTGTCTATTTCATGATTTCTTATTAACTTGATGTATCACCATAGGAATAGTTCAGTTTAGTTTCATTATTTGTATGCATTCCTTCTCTTTTTACCTTCACAATATTGCTAGTTTAGGTGATACCCAAAGGAAGCCGGCCTTCTCCGGAGGTTCATTTCAACTTCAGGTGACCCATAGCCCTGAAATAATCCCATGTTTTACTAGAAAGCTTAGTTCTCATAACTTCGCATAGGGTGCATTTCTAGGTGACAACAACGGGTTATCAAGCTCTTTTTTGGTGGGATTCTTGGGATGTTCATCCTCCTGTTCTTTCTGCTCACCCTCACCTCCAGCCTCTTTGTGATCATTTTACTACTGCAAGTTGGAATACAATTGAGCTTTGTAAGATTGTTTAGAATCTTGGACTGCTAGTCTTAGATGGAAGCATTCATTGGATTGGCTACCAGGAGGGTTAGCGGAGGATAGGCAAGAGCTGGCCAAAATTCTTTCATCATGTGAATGCAATTCCATGGAGGGGCAGGATGTCTTAGCTTGGGGTAACAATGATTGATTTGGTAAGTACTCTGTTTCAATGGGCTATGGAGAGTTGGTTAGGTAGATGTTTGGGGATACCGAGGTTCCTTCGTGGAGGCATGTGTGGAACAAACTTTCTTGGCCCAAGTGAAATTTTTTTATGTGGCTGGTGGTTCAAAACTGGTGTCTTACTTGGGATAACTTGTCCAAGCGAGGGTTCTAGGGCCCTTGATGTGTGTTTTGTGTTGTGATAGTGAGGAGAGTGTCTCTCATCTCTTCTTCCAATGTTCCTTCTCTAGGAAGCCGTGGCACCTATGGTGAGGTGTGTGGAACTAGGATTGCTAGCATGTCTCTTCTTTGGATGAGTTATTTGCCTAGTGGGGAAAGGCTCCTACTAAGACTTCTTTTCTTCAAGTTACTTGGGCTCTTGGACTGACCTTTATTATTTGGCATATCTAGCTGGAGAGGAATCACAGGATTTTTTAAGATGTGAAGTTGGTTGTCCAACATTTGTGGTGGAAAATTCTTCATTCTCTGGGAGAAACTATTTCGACTAAGTGTGACTTGGCTGAGGGTGTGGATCCAAGAGATGTTTCTTGTTACACTCGTCTCAACCTTCCTATTCAGAGTGGTGCTGCTTAGGGGTATAGCTAGATCATGAGAAATAGATGTTGACATCCTCTTCAAAAGATAAATAGGGAGGGGCATTGATGTCATCCTCCTTAGGGTGTGTTGAAAATCAACAGAAATGGTTCTTCTTGGGGAAAACCTAGTCATGCTGGTATTGGGGGTGTTTGGAGGAATAGTTCTGGGACTATTGAGTTTATCTTTTCTATTTATAAGGGTCTACATACTAACAATGTGATGGAGGCTCTTTCCATTTTATATGTTGTGGAGCATGGTTGTGCTCTTGGGTGGAGACAAATCATTTGTGAATCTGATTCTCAAGTGGTGGTGACTTTGCTGAAGAGGCAATAGTTAGAGGATGTCAGTTACCATTTGGCTATAATTATAAAACAAATTCTTAATTTGTGTGCTTCCTTGGAATCTGCTACTTTCTATCACATCCCTAGAGAATGGAATGAGGTTGCAGATTGTTTGGCCAAGTGAGCTTCTGATCATTTAAAAAATTGGAACATTGTGGAAAGGGGTCAATTACCCCTAGATTTATCACAAAATTTGGACCACTTAGTGGAGATAGATAGGGGTGTGTATTGCTCATGTACTACTTTATTTTGGTTTGAATATATTTTGACCCCTCTTTTAGTTTAGAATATTTATTATTCTTATATATATAGACACAAGAATAAATAAATAATTTAATAAATAATAGTCAAACACAAATAAATAGATATATGTTAAAATAGATTGATAATAATAAGTAAATTTCAAATATTTGTATTAAAAATGTACATATGCATGATAGATGTATAATTAAATAGTCCCAGTCTTATAAATGTATTTAAGATTAAAGAGCTTGAAATATTTAAAGTGCATACTTAAGTAAAAATAATAATTAAAATGCATTCGAAAAGTGGAACTTCTTTTTGTTTTGCAATTAGTTTGTTATTGAGGGTAGACAAAATAAAAATACATAATGAAATTTAAAGTTGAATCAAATTATTAATAACCTATCCACTATTGTATTAGAAACCCAATCTAAATCTATCCACTAATCTCTACCATGTATGCAATATCCGCATCGGTATCGACCCATAATGATAACACAATTTTTTTGTGTTTAGAAGATGATTAAGCAATAACAAAATTATTTTCTAGTTGATCAATTAATAATATCTTCATTGATAAAAAAAATAATGACGTTAATAAATGATATTAATGTCTATATAACAAAATTTATTAACAATCATACTAGTATTGTAGATAGTCTTGGGTGTACCCAACTCTTACATTTAATATTACATAACGTAAATGAGTTTGAGGGTAATACTTTAATTTCTATAATAATAGTCCTAGATGGTGGTGGATTGGTATCATTTTTTAATAATTACAATAAAAGAGGAGTGTGAACATGGAAATAAATAGTAATATCAATTTTAAGATTAATGATAGCATTGTCAACATATTAATGTTTGTATTAATAAAACATAGGACAATAAGGTTGATAGATGGTAGGGGATGTGGATGTTAAGGAAATAATTTTTATAATAATATCAAACTTATTTGGAGGAATAACCATCTTGCAATTTTTTTTTGGATGAATCTCTCGAGTTCATATCATAATGGTTGTTAATTCTTTGCTTGGGTTGGTAGATACACCATCAAATTTAGATAAAATGATCTCTACTTTATAATTAGTCCAATTAAAATTAATGTCAATTATGTTAAACTCTCTCAAAGCCTCAGTGTTTGTTTGATGTGTTCAACATGCAAAGTATGCTCAATATAAAGTCTTATAACTAAAACAACAATTGCATTATGATGGGTAAAACTAATGTAGTCACTTAAATTAATGTTTCAAAAAAAAGAGGGGTTTTTCTAGCAAAAATTTGGGCATGACATAATACTACTTTTCAATTAAAATTATCAATAATTCAATCACACCCAACATCTTCTTAGGTGTTATGAGATGAAGGATGATAATGTCAATTTTGGTTGATATTTGTTGGAATAGCTGAAGAAATTAAAGGATGTGAGAAAAAGTATTTCGAATAAAGGTGATAGAGATTATGAAATCTTTTTCAATAAGAAATATGTGATTGTGTTTAATGATATTGTGTTTCCACGGGTGATATTGTATTTATTATTTGTGTATTTAATAAAATAATAATAGTCATGAAGATTATTTGTAGGAAAAAAATATATGAGCCAATTTTGAGAGTGTTGTGAATATGTCATTAATTCAATCACGACTGTGTAATATATTTCAACATATAATCTTACATTATCTTATTAATTGATTTGTCTATGGGAACATGACCAAGTAAGATGATAACACCTCAATGTCTACTCATTCAACTAACCATGTAATCTATTTGGTGTGTATATAAATTTGGGCGTATATATTTGTCTATTTTAAGTATGTATTTTTTCTTAAATATTATATTTTAATATATTTTTAATAAATTTAATTATATAATTGTTATCACTTAGAATATGCACCTTAATGAATTTTGAACCCAACTATCCTATGAAACATGGGATGACCTCTTGAGTCATGGGACTCACAAAACTCAAGTTCAACCTTTGATTAAAAGGTGACTTCCCCTTAGTAAATCACATAAAATCTAACTCTAACTAGAGATCTTTACTAGGAAAAGAGATAAGAAAGAATTGATAGTTTGAATCTAAAACAAAAAATGAAGGCGATGCACCAAATATAGCAAATTTTTACTTCCTTTTAGCAACATAACTTATGAATCTCAATCTAGAGCTTCAAATAGTAATTTGTAACTATAATTTAGAGGTAAACTTGTAACAAAAATAATTAAGGAGTCATAGAACTCATAATAATACCTACTTTTCTTTCATACACAAAAATTGAAATAAGTAAGGAAAAAGTACTAATATTTGATTCACTGAAATTTGCTATAATGACTATTTTTTGGAAAAATAGTAAAAGATTACATCATAAATATATAATCAACCATTATTTAAGAGTGAAACAAGGTTGAAGATGCAAGCAATGAAGAAAATTACAAAAGTAAAGATCTAACTTTGATTGAAAAAATTCAAGGATTGAATGTCACTTTGTACAATAAACTTTTCCAAAATATTGCAACAAAGTATAGGCATCTTATTTATAGATTTTGAGAGCCTAACATTATAAATTGATGTTGACTTTAGATATTTTTCCTATGAGTTTTCATCTTTATCCTTTGTGGATAAGATTTACCTCTTTGCTTTATGAGTTGTTATCCTTATCCTCTATGGATAAGATATTTTCAATCCTTATCCTATGTGGATAAAATATTTTTAATCCTTATCCTATGTAGATAAGATATTTCTAATTCTTATCGTCTTAGAATTCCTTAAAGTTAGTGAGCTCCTTCTTTATTATTTTTGCATGCTTTGTTGATTTTGTAGAAAATATTTTCTTTTTTTGTCTTGGTTTTTCAAAAAATAAGAAACATTTTTGCGTTCTCAAAGGGGTTATTTACTTGTTGAATAACTAACTAGTTGTTTGCATCCTTTAATTGGGCACAAAGTCTTCATATGGATCAAAAAGTTCTTTGCCTCATCAAAAATATTTTTTTCAACCTAATCCAATTGAAAAGAGTCTTCTACAAACAACAACTTCTGCATAAAGCATTTAGGAAAATAAAATAAAACCATTTAATCTAGTTCCGCAACAATGTATTGATAGCACTTATGGAATTAATTTTTTTTTAGCAATGTGTGGGATGCGCTTAGAGGAGTTAAAACTAAACAATTAATTAAATAATAGTAGCAAAAATGTTTGAGGTGTGTCCCATTGATTAGGATATGTAGAACTTTACCATCAAACCTTGATATTCAGAATCTCATGCTCATAAGTTTTGCTAGAAAAACACAAATTTTTTTTGTTTTTTTTTTAAAAACCTATTAATTGGACTAATTAACACACTAAGTTCTTGAGGTGTGACACTAAGCATGATGAGAGTTGAGCATCCTTGAGAGATTTGCTTCTTAATTTAGGTGCAAAGACATCAATGCAATTCGTTAATTATACCCTACATGGGTTGGTTGGGATAAACTTGGGAAGACTAAGGTTTAACAATAATTAACTTTATAAACCTTTAATGGGGAGACACAAATTTACACAAGAATAATTAGAAGGATTGGACATCTCCCTTTTATTAATTATAATTAAACCTAAGGTTACCCTTTTGCTAAGAAAGTTTAAAAGAGAGTTGACATCCATTAAATTCACCAACGTTTAATTTCTCAAATTCATCCTTACTTTTACTTGATGTATTTATCTCGATTTAAACAAGACTTAACCATTCCCAATCCCAAGGAGAAACGACACATCAACTACCCACAATTTGTATGGTTTAAAAGAGCCAATGATTTACTATATGATATACCCTTTGATAAAGTGATAAGACCTTACAATTTATCGAGTTAATTATAAAATATTCACTTTAAATTTTATGAAAATATAAGTAAATGAGATTTATTCTTAAATAAGCCACTTGGCTAGTCCTTATTAAAACATTTACTCCATTTGTCAAATGAATTTTTTTTCATGAAGTAAAATGAAATAGATTCCCACTAATTTCACTAGAAGGAAATTACATCATATAGATTTAATTAAATCTAGGACTCAAATAAATAAATAAATAAATTTATTTATATTGAGGAAACTTCCTCTTCTAATTCTTTTTTTTTCTACTCACGTAAATACTAACATCACACTAATTAATGACTATTATCATCACTTTTGAATACCATTATTACTACCATTAATGTTATTATTTCCATGAATCCCATTGTTACAGTTGGAATTATTCCTACCTCAAAATATTGATATTAATACTATAATTAACATTGATATTTGCATAATGGCAATGTGCTTGGTAAAACTAATATTAATGTTATTTTTTGTTATTGGAATAAGAAGATTAAATTAAAAGGAAATATATGAATACAATAGATTCCAAGACATGGAGATGCCTAAAGAGGAATATAAAAAATAATAGTTTACAAACCAACCTCAATAGACCACTGAGTTAAACTAAAAGAGGGGTAAAAATTTATTCAAAACAATAAAGAGCAATGCAATGCAAGGGCATTAAACATCCCTGTCTATCTCCACTAGTTGGTCCAATTTTTGGGACAAATATGGGGGTAATTGACACCTTTCCACAGTATTCCAAACTTGCAAATGATCAGAAGCCCATTTAGCCAAACAATCTGCAACCCCCTTCCATTCTTGAGGAATATGACAAAAAGAAAAAGAATCCAAGGAAGTGCATAGATTAAGAATTTTTTTTATAATAACAACCAAATGCCAATTTACATCCTCAAATTGCTACCTCTACAATAAAGTCACTACCACCTGAGAATTAGATTCACAAATGATCCATCTCCACCCAAGAGCAAAACCATGCTCCATAACACATAAAATGGAAAGAACCTCCATCAAATTGTTAGTACACAAACCCTTATAAACATAAATGATAAAATCAACAGTCCCAGAACTAGTTTTCCCAACACCTCTAATACTAGCATGACTTGGATTTCCATGAGAAAAACCATCTATGTTCATTTTCAACACACCCTAAGGAGGACACCAACACCCCTCCCTATTCATCTTTCGAAGAGGATGGTGACATCTGTTTCTCATGATCTGACCAACACTTTGAGAAACCCCCCTCTAAAGAGGAAGATTGAGAAAAATGCAACATGCAACCTTTCCTGGATCCACACCCTCAACCAAGTCACACTTAGCCACAATAGTTTCTCCCAAATAATGCAAAATCTTCCACCACAAATGTTTGACAACCAACTTCACATCTTGAAAATTCCTATGATTCCTCTCCAACAAGATATGTCAAATAATAGAAGTCGGTCCAAGAGCCCAAGTAACTTGAATAAAAGAGGTATTAACAGGGGCCTTCCCCCACTAGAAAAAGAACTCTGTCAAAGAAGAGACATGCCAGTAAGCATGGTTCCACAAAGCCCACCAAAGGTGCCAAAGCCTTCTAGAAAAGGAACATTGGAAGAAAAGATGAGAGACACTCTCTTCAATTTTACAACACAAAACACACATTTAGGGACCTTGGAACCCCCTCTTGCACAAGTTATCCCAAGTAAGACATTGGTCCTGGACCACCAGCCACATAAAAAAAAATTGCACTTGGGCCAAGAAAATTTGTTCCACACTTGCTTCCACCAAGGAACCTCAATCTCCCCAAACACCTACCTAACCAACTCACCATAACCTATTGAAACAAAGTACTTACCATACAAATCACTATTACTCCAAGCCAAGACATCCTACCCCACCATGGAATTGCATTCACATGATGCCATAATCTAAGCCATCTCTTTCCTATCCTCCTCTGACCCTCCTGGAGGCCAATTTGAGGAGTGTTTCCATCTAAGGCTAGCAACAAGTCCAATATTCCAAATAGAATTATAATGCTAAACTATATTCTAGCCAACAACAATAAAATTATCACAAAGAGACTGGAGGTGAGGGTAAGCAGAAAGAATAGGAGAATGACCATCCTAAGAATCCCGCCAAAAAAGAGATTGAGAACCTATATGACATATCCAAAAATTCCCCTTCTTAACCATCTGAGCCCGATTTGAGGGTATTCCAAATCATAAACCCCTTCCTTCTAAAGGGAAATGAGGAACATCAAAAGTGTTAACATCCTTAATTAAGATACTTGTGGGTAAGAATACAGGCCCAAAGATGATGCTAAATAGTACACCAACACCAATATAACTTGGTTGCAAGAGCTTTCCCATTCAAAACAGTAGAACGTAATCCAAGGCACTCCTCTTTTTGCAGCCTGCACACCATATCCCACTTAACAAGAGTCCACTTAACTGACTGCAAGTTACCACTCCAAAAAAATTGATGTGAGAGAGCATCAAATTCTCTCAAGAAATACAAAGGAGCCACCTGAACAAAATTCTTGTAAATAGGGAGATCCTCGATAACAAACTTCAAAAGACTCACTCTTATAGTAGTAGAAAGCCAACAATGAGTCCAATGATTGACTTTACTATGCAACTTATCAAGAAATTTTTTCCAAGAAGAACTGGGATGCCTACCAACAACAAGAGGTATTCCTAGATAGACAAAGGGAAGAAACCCAATTTGAAACCTCAAAATATTAGAAATCCACCATTGAATAGCTTCAAAAGTATTAATAAAGAAGATAGAAGACTTGTGCTCATTGGATTTTTGACCCAAAGCAACAAGGTAAATATCCAAAGCCCACCTAAAAGAAACAACTTCTTGAAGGTGAGCCCTCCCCATAAGAGAAGTGTCATCCACAAAATGAAGATGAGAGAGCTATGGTAGCCCATTGCCCCAACACCAACCTTGAACCTACCCTAGGAAACCCACAACTTAAGAAATCTTCCCAAACCCTCAACCATAATAATAAACAAGTAAGGGAAGAGAGGATCTCCTTGACAAAGGCCCCTAGAAGCCTCAAAAAGCTCAAAAGGTTCCCCATTCATAAGAACATAAAAAAGGAAGTGGTAACACAACTCATAGTCCAACTGACCCAATCAGGTTTAAAACCAAAGCCTAAGAGAATTCTCTACAAAAAATGCCACTTAACCCTATCATAAGCTTTGGCCATATCCAACTTGATAAACATAGATTTGTCCTTAGAAGTCACCATAGATTGAATGAATTCAGAGGCAACCACCACCCCATCTAGGATCTATCTACCAGTCACAAAACCTCCCTGCTCCTCAGATATTACAAAAGGAAGACAAACTTTGAGCCTCTATGCAATCAATTTAGTAAAAAATTTGTATACCACATTACAGAGAGCAATAGGTTCAAATAATTCGAGCTGATCACACCTTCCTTTTTAGGAATGAGAACTAGAAAAGTAGAGTTCAAGGAATGAAGCATCTACTTACTATGAAGAGATTCCTAGGAAACCTCCAACAAATACAAACTTATAATATCCCAAAATTCTTGAAAAAATTCAATAGGAAAACCATCCAGACCAAGGGCTTTACCTTTATTCATCCCAAAAACAACCTCTTCCAATTTAGGAAAAGAAATCGAGCGGATGAGGAAATCATTCATCTCGTTGGAGATCAAAGAGGGAATGCAAGCAAGGATCAAATTCTCCTCATTTTCTATAGGGACTATGTCATAGAAAAAAGTACCCTTTGATTGACATGAGATTAATTGGACTTAATGAGGCCTTAATCTAGTGTTTTGAGGTATTTTGTGCATCCACACTAAGTCTTGGACCCTTGCACAATGAATAAAATGTGTTTATTGATGTCTTGTAAAGGTGTTGTAGAGTCTTGTAAAGGACTTTCACGCTTTTCTAGACTTAATTAACCTATTTCTTCCTAATTTAACATTATAAAATATGTTTAATAACATTATTAAATCAATTTAGAAGGCTTGTAAGATAAATTTAATGATAAACTAGTGTTGTAATGTGTCTTGTACATTCACATTGGTTTTTGCGCCCTTCTACGCTATGTGGACCTAATTTTAGTTTTGTAAAGTGTAATTAATCACACTTTCACATTGATTTCTATGTCCCAAGCCCTATTTTACATTTAAATCATCATTAATAGTCCCCTATTAACCCATATTGTGCATCCTGAGGCTTTAATTTATCAAATACCCGAAAAAAATTCAATTTAAACCTTATTTCCTAATTCCTTGGCTTCTTAGGTGTTGGAATGACCCCTATGGGACCCATCACCATGCATGGTGAATCAGTCCCATCTAGGTGGGACCCATTTTCCATGTGTGGCGAATGAGTCCTATTTGGCCCCCATTTTGACCCTTGAGTTGGAAAAAGTGAAATTTAAAGTTTAATTTCACTTCATTTCAGCCTATGATGAGGTATTATCAAATACTAAGGCAAAATTGTCTATAAATAAGTGTTTTTATTCTCATTTTACATAACAACTCATTCTTACATAACTCATCATTAATTCATCATCTATCTTCTCATCGAAGTCAAGCAAGCTAGGGTTTTTTCATTAGAAGTCATCAAGTTAGCTTTCTAAAGCATTCAAGGGCTCAATATTCATGATATGCTACAAAATTTCAAGATCAATAATCATGGCAAGGTAATCAACTCCATTTTTGTATGTTTCATTCATTTCTTACATCATTTTAGTTTAATTATCTAAACGGGGTTTGACTTAGGCAAACCCCCATGCCCTAACATTCAACATATATCTCTTTTGTCTTGTTTGTATGGAGAGTTAGGTCTCTTGGAAGCTTGAAAATCATTGAAAATAAAGTTAAAAATTCATTCAAGTCATCTCCCCATCATTCAAGTCAAAGAATCAAGAAAAAGTCATTTTCAAACCCAATTCTAGCAATTTCTAAAGCAGACACCTATAGAAGACCAAAGTGTAGATCTAGACCTACAAAATCAAGTCCTAAATTTGTAGATTCCTATAGGAGGACCAATTCACCAAGAATGGTGAATTAGTCCCACCTGTAGGCCTAAAAAATAATTTTCTTAGAGTTTAATTCCTAGCAATCAGAAACCTGTTTCTAGAAGTTTTCACCAAAACTAGGACTGATTCGCCATCTATGGAAAATTAGTCCCAGTGGGCATAAACCATGACTTCAGAAAGATTCTAGAATCTTCCAACAACAGTAATCTATATCCAGGTGCACTCTGTTTAGTCTTAGTCATTTTTATCTTCATTTGTTTAGGTTTCTAGTTCATATTTACAATCAACACTGTGTTTTCTAGCATCTTGCATTAGATTAGTTTACATTCATTTATTTACATATGTAATTATTCCAACACACCTACTTACACTTCACATCCATTTCACTTCCCTCCTTACATTAATATTGAATGAAACCCCATGCATTTTGGCCCACTCTTTCTCCTTCTAGACGAAAAACCCTAGGAGAGCTAGAAAGCAAGTAAGGAGCCAAATTCTTTTGTTTCAGGGACGAATCCTCAAAAAAAAGAGAATAATAAAATTGTTTAGCCTCACAAGACAATGCTTGCAATGAATAAATGTGGATCCCATCCACATTATCCAAAGAGGAGATACAACTTCTATTGCAATAAGCCTGCATAGAATGATGGAAGAAAGGAGTATTCATGTCCCCTTCCTAAAGCCAATCAATTTGAGCCTTTCACTTCCATAAATCTCCTCTTGAAGCTCCCATTCCTCCACAACTCTTGTAACTTGGGATTCTGCTTGACCCAAAGTATCTGAGAAGCCTAAATCTCAAATTTGGCTAGTAATCACATCAAGGCACGCTTGGGAATTCCTCTCCATTACCTTAAAATTTCCAAAACTCATCCTATTTATCTCTTAAGGTGAAATTTAACATACTAAAGTTTCTTCACAAAGGTGTACATAATTTTACCATAAGAAGGACTGCCATCTACCACCACTGGGCCATAAGATCATGCAAAGAAGAATCCTGAAGCCACACAAGCTGAAACTTAAAGGGAGGATTCTTGGGAGCTATAAAATAGGTTACTAAAAGTTTAATTGGCCAATGATTAGAACCCCTCTAATCAAGAATCTCAGAACCAGTAACCAATCTACCTCCCACTGAAAAATAGGAAACAAGAAATCTATCCAACCTTTCAAATATCGCTTCCTCTCCACTCCGTTTATTATTCCAAGTGAAAACCCCATTAGAAGGATTAACATCAATTAAAGCAAGAAAATCCACATTCTCCCAAAAAGGATCAGAAGCAGGCCCAAGCTGAGGAATCCCACCTCTTTTCTCCTCCAAGCTCAATATAAAATTAAAATCACTAGCTAAGATCTAAGGAAGATATGGAGCACATGATCTAACATACCTTATATGAGCCCAAAGTTGGATTTTTCCATGAATATCAATCAGGGCATAAAAATTAGTAACCGAAATGGTCTCACTAGTTTCCAAGGAAGTGGAAACCATGGAAATAGTAGAATGACTGGAAATCCACCAAAGTGGAGCAATCTTTCTTGAATCCCAAAAAAGAGCTAAACCCCTAGAACTCCCCTGAGAACCAATGCACTGACATTGACCAAAATACCATATTCAAGAAGCACATTAAAGCATGAAATCAACTAAAAGTTTAGTCTCCTAAACACAAAAAAAGTCTGAAGAATGTACATCAACCAAATCATGAATATCCTTTTGATGGGAGTTGATATTCAACCCCCTTACATTCCATGAGAGAACAATCATGGGGGAGATGAAGAAAATTGAGCATCAATGGGCTTAACAGACCCAGATTCCACCAACAAATCTCCAGTACACTTAATCTTCTCAGGATCCTTCTTGTGGCCACTTTTAGAAGAGTGCTCAAACAATCCCTCTGTAATCGTGCTTTGTTGCACCCCTAAGGCTAGAGAAGACCCCTTGCTCTTGCCAAAAAACTAGCCCATCCTTTTCTAAATCTACCAAAACAATACCATCTTCATATTGCATAGGATCATTTAGAGATACTTGATGATCTTGCATACCCTGAGTTAAATAAATATCTTGACCTGATCCTTATCCCTACCCCACAACACAACCTATATCAACAACATCAAAAGGAATATTCAGTAGGATTCCTTCCACCAAGGTTGAAGTGTCCAACACCTCAAACTGATTAAAATCCTCTTCATTCTTCTTGTCCTTGAACGATATCTTCTGGCCACGACCCTTAGCTCGAGGATTAATCGACATAAATCCATCTTTATCCAATTCACCCTCCATCATGGAAGATTTCCTTTTATCCTCCCTCTGAACTTTTGGAGCCGAAGATGAAGGGAAGGAATTAGAAGGAGGAGCCTTAATTAATCCTAGGAAATTGCTTCTGAAGATTTCCATACTCATGAAAAATATGACAACGAAAATGGAGGGACTCATAATCAAGCTGTTGAATCCAAGACAAAGAGCCAAGACAAATTTCCAAAGAATCCGACAAGGGATTATTCAAATCAACCTCCACACAAATCTGAGAAAAAGAAATACCTTTCTTTCAAGGGTTTGTTGAGCAATTGCAACATGCTTACCAAGAAGAGAATTAATTCGCTATAGTATATCTTCTCTATAAAACTCTAGGGGAAGCCACTGTAGATGAACCTAAATAGGAACTCTCGACGAAAATTATTGAGCTATATTAAAACCCATATGCTAGGGTTTAATAAACAATCCAACCTGATTATAAAATTAGGGTCCTCCCTCAAAAACTCGATTCCTATTATCCATATTAGAAAAAACAACCACAAAAATAATTGTTTGCAACCACCATTATCTCCATGTCTCCCTCAACCTACCATGTATAGATGATTTAAGCATCCAAAGCTAGGAGACAAATACAAATTCCAAGAAATTTTTAGATTAAAGCATTTCTACTCCAATAAGAAACATTATTAGCCACAGATTCAGGAGAAATAACCAATACTAGACTATCCTGACTCATGGGTAAACAACCATTCACTTTCTTCAGCGTAGGGCCCTCCCCCACATAAAATGACACATACTGCTAAGCTTGCAACCCTGATGAAGATCCATTGTAAAGAACACCATGATCAACCACCACCAAACTAGTAGAAACTTGATGCTCTACCATAGTCCTAGAAATAGACGCCCCCACACCCAAACAAAAATAACCCCAACACCTGCATCGACAAAGAAAAACCCCACATCTCATAGCCAAAGAACACAAGTAGTAGAAAAAAGAAACCCCCCCAAACACTAGACGCCCCACCCACCAGATAAAACACATGAACACTAGCAAAGAAGAGCTTAGGAAATGCATGCAAAGGCATGCACAAAGCCTCATAGGTTGCGTGTAGCCTCACCATTGTAGCAGTAGAGAACCGTTTCCATGTTATAGACCATTGAGTTAACACATAGTTTGCAGCAGAAATTGTCCACACCATGGAGTTTACAAATAGTCTACAACAACAAATAGTAATGTTATTTTTACTATTGTTTGATGATGCTATTTACAATTATGAACAATAATAGTAATATTATCTTGTATAGTTGATGCCAACATTGTTAACTACTATTGTTAGAATTAATGATACTCCTCTTATATGATTAGTAAAACTATTATTATTAGTTAATCATCAAACATGAGTAGTAATGCTTGTGATTACTATTATTATTTTTAATTCATAAATTTCCCATTTGATAAGTTCCATCATTAACTATTAACACAAAACCTCACTATGGAAGTAGCCCTTTTTTAATATAAAAGAATACAATAAAAGATGTTTAATTGTGGGGGAAAACATATCTTTGTGGAGAGGGATTCACAGATACCTTGGCTGTGGTTTCCCCAATCCAATTATTTTTTTTAATTTTAATTATTTATTTAAAATGTTAACATTAACATTTCAAGTTTTGATTTACAGTTTTCTCTTTTAAACATATATTATATATGCAATATATATATAGTGTAGTTATATAAGTTTATCCATGTAGTTATATATATATATATCCTAAAATGAGTATACAAATTGAATTTGAACTTATATATTGCATACATATCTCTCAATGAAACCATAAAGTAAATCTAATTAATTTATGTTCTCAAAGAAAATAAATTTTATAAATATATTAATCAAATTTAGTGTAAGAGTAAAAATTTGGGAGAATCTTAAGGAATGTCATATCTACCTACTATATTTTCTTTATATCTATTTTTTTTCTAGATTGTATGGAATAAAGGATTATCTTTTGAAGGGAAGCAAACATTTCTCACTTAAGTATTGAGAATGAACTTAAAAAGAAGATCAACAATCTCTAATTTTGTAACTTATGAACAAAGGAAAGTAAGAAATCACAACCCTATTATTTGATGGTTCACAATGTACATCATTTGTTTTTTTACTCAACACATGATTTTACTATTTCATACCAATTCTCTTTATTGCAATCGAAGTGACTGACTTTCTAGCATTAGATGCAAAATAAATAATATATTTCTTCCTTTCACAGTTGATCCATCTCTTAAAATCTAATTTGTTTTGTAAACTTTGAAATTGACAATGCCCCAACTTTTTTCCTTTACAACTTAAATAAATATAATATTGGCTTGAAAGAAAGTTTTGAATATGCATTAAACCATCAAGTTAGTAGCAAGAGAAACTCTCAACTAAAATTTTGTAAGGAACTCAAAAGAAACATACCAATGAATAAAACTTTCTTTTTCATTCTAAAACAAAATGTTAGCCATCAATACTACGAACCATATTAAGGGATGAAATGAATACTGTACAAATGAATAAAGGGCTTTCTCTTTTCATTTCTTCATTGAAAAAAAAATGAAACCCTTGTTTTTAGACTTAAAATATCACCACAGTATTTGAGGAGTCAAATGAATTACAAACTCATGAACAAGGTCTTGCTCTCCACCCTACCATGATGGCGTCATGGAGCCTCGTGGGCTCTAGCCATACCCCCGAGCAAGGAATTCTTTTATCCTCACAATAATCAATGGAGTCTTTATCATTTATACAAAGGGATAAAACTAACATATCACAAATGGGTATGTCTAGGACCATGATGGGCCAAAAAGTGGCGATATGATAGGTATGTGTAGGGTATGTGGCTTACGACTTTTTTTTAACCCAAAATTGATGAAATGAAAAGGGTTTTTAAGGGAGATTCTCAAATTTCCACCAATATAAATTATGCTTTACTTTGAATTCAATAAATAGTTATTATTCATTTTCTATTTGAATGATGACTAAAGTCATGATTGATAGGATGATTAAAAAACATCTATAGCTTTCAAATAGTATCACATTTTTTAAATCTGAAACATGTGTCACATTCTATGCTTTGCATACTATAAGATTTAAACAAAAAAAAATGAATTTCATGAAGTTTTGACCAAGTTAAGGTGGTCAAACATTTGAGTTTTTATACTTTTTAAAAGTTGTAATAAAAAAATCATAATTAATTATTTACTTGGAAAAAAATTACAAAAAAATCTGCATCACATCGACATAAGTCCTCTACTTATATCTAAAATATTATGAAAAAATATTATCATTTTATTGTGGTTAGGGTGGTCAGACAGAACTACTTATTTTTTCCTTGAAATTTAAGTACTATTGCATTGAAATTTCAAATTTTCATCAAATAGATATATTTTTTTAAAATAAACCTATAGTTTAGAAATTACATTCAATTTTCTAAAGATTCTATTCTTAAATATTTTTGAAATAATATGAATAACTTATTAAAAATTTTACGTCAAGTTGCCTAAATCTGATTTTTCTAAATTTTTTGCCACTTAAGGGTTTGTTTTTTCCATGATGATCCTACACATACCCAACTTACATGCATCTAGGTTCTCTACTTTTTGTTTTCAAACATGATCCATACAATAGGGTCACCTCCTTACAACCAAGAAACAAGGGAAAATGGAAAAAGGAAGAACTTATCTTTTTTTTTAGATGAAGGGACTAGAATCTTGTATCCATCTTTCCTCTTCGAACCAATCCATCTTCATCACTATCTTGCCAAAGAGATGGACTCCTCTCCTTTTCTCATTCTTTCTACCATCTTCACTCAAGTTATTCAAGAGGACAAGTGGGTAACATCCCACTCCTTCCTCTCCAAAATATATAGGAGTTTCAACTTGCAACTTTTGAGTGGGGAGGTGTGAAGTGTACCTACCTCCATCAATGAGAGTATTTTCCTTATTAAATATGAAGCATGCACTTGGACAACCCCTCCATCTTTTCATCTCATCCTCTCCTCAAAAATCGTCACTCTCCATTATGAGGACTCTTCAAGAGTTAAATCATGTCCTTGGGGAACTATTACATGCCCATTTGACCCCTACCATTATGGTGTAGACCCTAGGGGGTTTATTTTTACATCCCAACCAAGGAAATTAACCAACAACCCTCTTTAAAAGCTCATTTAATAATTTATCCTAATTTTAAACTTATATAGGGGTTTTTAAACCTTAGCTTAACTTACACCTCACATGACTCAAAATTAATTACCCTTACAATAAAAGAAAATTAAACTTTATAATACCAACCTTCCTAACCTTAGTCTTCCAACACATTAACTCTATTTCTTTGTAAGCCCAAAATAGAAAGGGTCAAATTCATATCCTCAAGAAATGTCTTTCGATTTCCTCTTAATGATTTTCCCTTCTCGTATTGGTACTCTTCTTTCTTGCACATTACCAATGCATTCGTAAGAACAATCTGTAGACATCTAAATTTAATCACTTCCATATGATTAAATTTACTGCCTTTTCGTCTACCATATTAATATTAATTTATTAAATTAATATTATACCTTTTGTCTCATAACGGTGAAGTATTTAATTTAATAATTAATACTTTATCTTTCACCTTATTCCTCTCTAAATTAAATAAATACACTAATTTATTTAATTTAGTCATTTTCCTCTTTTTTGATTTAAAATCAATTTAAAATTCCTCACTTTCTCTCTCCTTGTCACATCCTCCATAACCTTGCTCTAATCTGAATTAATTTAATTAATTCATGATTATGATGTGCATTCTCTTAATTAGAGATTAATGTCACATCCTCCTACATTTGCCACTTGCCTCTAATCTTCCATTAATTAGCCTAATCCAATGTTTGCACAACCTTAACCAAGGTCATTAGCTATTTCTAGCACCACTTTTTGGTCAATTCTTCCATTTTTTCCTTTTTGGATATTGACTCTCCTTCCCATGAGAATTTTTAATTCTCATTTATTTATCCCATGTCTCTCTCCTCCCTATGTGAATTTTTAATTCACATTCCATTCTTCCAAGGCTTCTAGAACCTTGGACTTGTCACAATCTCCACATGTGACCAAGTCCCACCTTTTTGGAGCCCACCTTTTATCCTCTAGATCATCCTAGGAAAGTGAATTTTTAATTCACATTTATGTCCTCAACCACCTTTCCTTTTCCCATGTAGATTTTTGAGGAATTCCAAAATTCCTCAAATGTCCGTTTCACTCCCACTTAGGAACAAGGAATCCCTTTTTAAGGAAATCTCCTCACTCCCCAAGGTGCATGTCCTTTCTCCACCTCATTTACCTTCTTGACACCTCACCTCCACCTCATATCTCCTTGTCCACTTCACCCTCCACATGTCAAGATGTGAGGGCTTGTGGGTTCTCAACCCACCATAGCCTTTCATCTTGGCCTTGTTGGAGCAATTTTGACCATTGAATTCTCTAGAGAATTCAAATTCTCCTATAAATACCCCCTCCTCAAGGGCATTTTCAACACTTTATATTTTCATAACTATATGCTGCCCATTTGAATCCTCAATCTTTTACCATCATTTAGCCATCTCTTCAATCATCTTGCACATTGAATCTTGCATTTTAGTCACTCAAACAATCATCTAAGGAGCACACAAACCATTACAAGCAAGGGCCAATCAAAGGGATATCAATAGCAAGGAAGGTGAAACTATTTGTATTTCATTCTATTTGTTTTCTTTTTCGTTATATCACTCTTTTGGCTAATCTTGAGGTGAAATTAATAGTATACCTTTTGTCTCATAACGGTGAACTATTTAATTTAATAATTAATACTTTATCTTTCACCTTATTCCTCTCTAAATTAAATAAATATGCCAATTTATTTAATTTAGTCATTTTTCCCCTTTTTGATTTAAAACCAATTTAAAATTTCTCACTTTCTCTCTCCTTGTCACATCCTCCATAACCTTGCCCTAATATGAATTAATTTAATTAATTCATGATTATGATGTGCATTCTCCTAATCAGATATTAATGTCACATCCTCCTACATTTGCCACTTGCCTCTAATCTTCCATTAATTAGCCTAATCCAATGTTTGCACAACCTTAACCAAGGTTATTAGCTATTTCTAGCACCACTTTTTGGTCAATTCTTCCATTTTTCCTTTTTGGATATTGACTCTCCTTCCCATGATAATTTTTAATTCTCATTTATTTATCCCATGTCTCTCTCCTCCCTATGTGAATTCTTAATTCACATTCCATTCTTCCAAGGCTTCTAGAACCTTGGACTTGTCACAATTTCCACATGTGACCAAGTCCCACCTTTTTGGAGCCCACCTTCTATCCTCTAGATCATCCTAGGAAAGTGAATTTTTAATTCACATTTATGTCATCAACCACCTTTCCTTTTCCCATGTAGATTTTTGAGGAATTCCAAAATTTCGCAAATGTCCCTTTCACTCCCACTTAAGAACAAGGAATCCCTTTTTAAGGAAATATCCTCACTCCCCAAGGTGCATGTCCTTTCTCCACCTCATGTACCTTCTTGAAACCTCACCTCCATCTCATATCCCCTTGTCCACTTCACCCTCCACATGTCAAGATGTGAGGGCTTGTAGGTTCTCAACCCACCATAGCCCTTCATCTTGGCCTTGTTGGAGCAATCTTGATCATTGAATTCTCTAGAGAATTCAAATTCTCCTATAAATACCCCCTCCTCAAGGGCATTTTCAACACTTTTGAATTTTCATAACTACATGTTGTTAATTTACATCCTCAATCATTTGCCATCATTTTAGCCAACTCTCTTGAACATATTGCACATCCAATATTGCATTTAGTCACTCAATCCATCATCCAAGGAGCGCACAAATCATTCCAATCAAGGGCCAATCAAGGAGAAATCAACATCAAGGAAGGTGAAATCTTTTGTGTTTTATTTTGTCCATTTTCCTTATCGTTGTATCACTCTTTTGGCTAATCTTGAGGTGTCCTTTGTATTTTTTCATTTACATTTCTTAGTTATTTTGAACATTTAGAGCAGGATAAATTCCAAGGTATCACACAATCATATACCACATTAATTTGATAGCTGAAGTAAGATTTAATTGCATAATAGTCCCATTTATAACTTCAATTAATACTCCCAATTTACGATTTGATAGCACCTTCATGACAATGACAATGAAACAAATATCAAGATATAATACAAGAATATGGTCACACAATCACATTATTTATCACTTGTAGTGAAAATTATCGTCTATTTATGGAAACATATAATAAATTAGATTTATTATTAATCACATGCAAAGTAGGGTCTTACATCTCCCTCCGCTTAATTTAGACTTCCTTATAGATGTCATTAAGGTCTAGAAACATAACCTTCATATAAAAATGCACATAATCTATTAAACATATATTGATTACTTTACTTCCATGATGGAGTAACTCAAAACATTTAACTATAAGTACATGTAAGAGACATCTATTCCATGCATCAAATCTCTAAATAATTCAAACAAAATTTCTTACCATAGAGCATTTATCCAATACACTCACAATGTAACAAATACTAGTAATTATCTATGTAATTAACATTTTTGATTAACAATTGCACCAACATATATCCAAAACATAGTAACATCCTTAGACACCCTTCAAGGTTCCACTTTTTCATTATGAACATCGCTCATGATGTTTTCAAACATATTTTTGTTCCAATATCAATTCATGCATGTAGAATAGTATTCCCAATTTTCTGTCACTTTCTTTCTCACATAGTAGCCAAGTATTTTCACATGTTATTTATTTACAATTTTATCCTTATATCACAACAATTACACATAATTCACATCACAAGGCTCACACAATGGGGTTTACGAGGATGGAGATTCTTGGATACCATAGCCATTAGGAAAGATGGTCTCAAGGCCCTTCTCCAAGGACCCTTCCATACATCTCCTAGGTACATTCTCTTGTTTGTGTAAGGGGGTTAGCCTCCAAGGGAAAGGTGCAACAAGAATAATCATAGAAGTATGGGAAGAATGGATTAATGACCATCCCATACTAGTCCCATTTACAACCCTTTCAAATAATTCATAATTCCCCAACACATCTACTCACCTATATGACTTGCCAAGGAACCCGTTCGGGATATGGTATTTTTTACAAATGTCACATTACATCACACTTGCCAGTAGTTTGCAAACAATAAGAAGCCTCAAACCAAGAAACATAAAATCATAATCCAACATTTTAATAACACAAAATTATAAACTCGAGAGAAAAAAACCAAATAAAGATAATTTGCAGCTGCATTTAAACATTTTAATCTTAATTCAAAATTAGAAATTAAATAAGTCCTTGAGGTAATGGACTATGACAAATTCCAAATGGCTAAATAGCCCCAACAAAATAAATGTAATATTTAACACTGCTAGCATATAACAAAATAAAACATTAATTAGGAAATTATCAATGTTTCATATCTCAACAATAAAACTTTCACATTACGAGCACCACGTAAGTTAGATAAAGCCACCTAAGGGGAGGAGGGGAGTGGTGGTTCTCTAACTAGATAAGTATAATAGCATGCAATAACTGGTGGTCCCTGACCACATAAATATGATAGTGCATAATATCATGGTGGACTCTTCCACATAGTATTAATGCCTTGCATTACTGAAGTATCCAAAATCTATGATCAATATGTCCCATGTAATTCCATACTTTACCCATGGGTTATAAGCATCAAGGAGTGGTTTTGCACTATGAACCAACAAGTGTGGATCTCATATGTGGGGGAGTAGATTAGGAACACATCCAAGGGAAACCATGGAGTTACCACTTGGGGTTCTCTCACCCCTCAACACCTATTTACATTAGAAGACATCTCAATTCCATAGAGGAGTCGTACACTAGAGGTACACATTTAACATATGAACAGGACTTAGAAAAAGAATTACTTTACATTTCATTTAGTAGACACACATCTACACATATCATGTTTGCTTTATTTCACAATTAACTAGCTTACACAAAAGGGTCATCACAAAGGGTACACATAGAGGATCGTACTTGACATCCCTCACCCTTATCCCAAGTCAGATACCCTATATCTCGTACTTGGGGTACAACACATGTTTACTAGTTTCACATGACATAACACAATACACTTTACGATATTCACCATATTATATCTCATACTTGGGGTACAACACATTTATTGGTTTCACATGACATAACACAATACACATTACAATATTCACTAGAACAAATAAAATGTACTTAAATGCATCTTTCTTTCTTTAAACAATATTCACTTTGCTTCTTACCTTTAAAAGAAATCACTAGAAAATGTGTAACTATAGCTTAACAATATATGGTTCACCACACTTCCCATCCTAATAAGTTGGTGTTTGACATCACTTTACAATTAGGTTTGTTTTTTTATTTTTTTATATATATTTACTCATATCATTGTTCTTTTATTCAACTATGTTTGTTATGTTCACTACATGTCAATACGGGTAATACCACTATTTTGTTTCACAACATGCTAAATAAGGTTTCCTATTTAATAAGGAAGATAGTTCACCATTTTCATTTGAACATCACAATATGAGAAAAGAGAGCACATTAAATGTATAAAAGTAATTCTCACAACTTATTAATATCTAAATCTTGCATTTCTCTATTTAAGGTTGAACCATATAATCACATGTTACAATCATCACTTTTTTTTATGATCACAATTCCATCTATCCTCATAAAGATGCACAATGAGTAAAAATTCCTAGAAGTTTTGACCTCCTTTATGTTTTCTCCATTATATTCATAGGTATATGTTTTTCTCTAAATAAGTACTAGCCAACACACAACATTAGTTTCTTTTATTTATTTATTTATTTTTGTTTTAATTCCCCAACCACTTTTTTTCCTAAAATCACACATGGTTCATTACCAAAATTTAAAATAAAACATTTGATTAATCATCCTTGTCCTTTAAGGACAACACCCACTTGTATAGGTTATTAATTCCAAGATGAGGTATAACATTTCTTATTGGGCTCTAACAAGTTCTTACATCTTTAGCTGCATAGAGGGATATTATTGGTAACATTCTCCATATAATATTTAACTCTTAATTCACATTTTGGCAAGGTCCTTTTTGAAAGATCTTAAGTTTAATTACCAAAAAGGAAATTATTTATTCATTACCTTAACTAGTTCCCAACAATCATATTTTAGTTGTTTCTTTGCAATATTTTCACTCTTGATTTGATTATCAACAACTCTTGTATTCTTACATACCTCAATGCATCCTCAATACTTACATTCCACAACTTTATTATTTAACTCAAGGATTCCGATGAAAAGGGTAGTTAATCATAGTGGAGTTTCAATCTCTACATGATAGGAACCTTATGATTTACAAAGGGGATTCAAATGATTGTACTTGCTTTATTCATTGCTACCCATTATATTTAACTTAAGCCCTAACATCTTCGATTTATAACCTATTGTCTAGTTTGAAACAATGAAATTTGAGACTAGGAATTTGTTCCCATAGTCATCAAATTCTCTAATTACTTGGTTAACTATACCCATTTTTTTAGTAACCATTTAGTTTCCTCACTTAATCAAAATGGATCTAAGGTAGTTTACATAACTATGTTGGATATCCTATGCTCAACAAGGTCTTTGAATTCAATATAATTCATCATAGAATGATTTACCTACCAACCACATGGTGATTCATTATTGCTTCGTGAGAACAAGAAGTTGATTCTTAATATGCACTATGCATAAATCATGATTTTGAGTAATAGGGGAAGACCTAAGAAAACTAGGGTTGTAGGTGTACATAATATTAGTCCATGAGTGTCTCTAACCAACATTGACTTGGGAGTAAGTACTTACAATTAAGTGTAATAACCTTTACTTCAAAAGGTTTGGTTCTAATCTATGTTATTGAATTCATCTTGAACTATATGAGATGCTCAAATAATACTCATTATGATTATTAGTTGATATCATTCATGAATTTGTCACCTAGAAAATGCAATACAAATCATTTTTTGCTTCACAAAATCAACTCTTATACACTTATATGTCAATCAAGATCTTTGGGTAATTAGATAAGGCCTAGGAAAGTCATGGTCTAAGGAATACAATATATAGGTTCATGAGTGTATTAATACCAATTTGTTTGTTCAATCCCTAAAATTTATGTCTAACAACCTTCACCTTAAGGGTTTAGTTTCAATTTTTAACAAGATTTTAAATCTTGTTGCATGTGTAATTGAATTGCACATGATACATAGTTCAAGGTTTTTTATATTTAATCAGTTTAATTGTCTATAGATTTAAACTTATTCAACCTTCAACACATTAATCCCTTTCATGGTTCATATAATTCTTTCCTTTTGACTAGTTGCATATTTTCAATATGGTTATGATGTTCTCTCCTTCATTTGTTCCAATGTTTCTATAGGAAAAATATGTTGCTTCCTAAACAATCGTAACTTTGAGAAGTCACATTATTATTGTTTTTAAGAATTATGGTCTTAAGAAGTTGACACCATAATAAATTTTATTTATATTACACATTATGATGTTCTATTAAACTATTTACACATTTTATATAAGGACTATGCTTTAGTGACTCAATTATACCTTTTTCTAAGTTCTAAGAAAAATAAATATCAAAAAGGTCAGATTAATGCCATAACCTTTGCTAACTAGCCCAATATGTTACTCTAGTCATTCGCCTTATTTACTTAAAACAACAAACCATGTTTAGGTTGAGTTTCTTATAAAAAATTGATATTCATTAATTAAATTTACTTTTTTCTTATCCATCTATAATGGTTGATTCTTGATCCTTTAGTATTTATAGCTTGATTGAGTTGGATAATTACCACTAAGTTTTTGTTTACTAAACCATGTAAGTCCTTTCGAATTTTCTTTATCAACATTTCATTTTAACTCACATAAAGAGGTTTTCACATTTATTCACCCACACATAAGACCAAATTATTCCTAGAGTTCCTTAGAGTTGCAACCTAGGACTTTGATACCAAGTGTCATTCCCATAATTTTTGCTATAAACACACAACAATTTTTTTTTGTTATTTGTTTTAAACCTGTTAATTGGACTAATTAACACACTAAGTGCTTGAGGTGTTGTAACGCCTGCTGTGCAAACCCCAGAGAACAAACATTGCAAACAATTTTTATTTTATTTTTAAACAATACAATTAAAGATGTATTAAACATTAAACACATTAATTTCACATTAACAACTTAATCGTTACATTCTTTGGGGCACGCAAGGTCACATTGCAACATAACTAACAAAAAATTAAGAGATAATTATTAAAACAACTTCACCCATTATATTACAATAATCATAATAAAGGTACATCCATAAACCAAGAGTGAAAGTATCACTACATCCCATATTACAATCATATAGAATCTCATCCGATAATGTTACAAAGCATCCTAACTATTACATCATTGTTTAAACATAAGATTAAATGTTCTCAATAATGAGTTACAATGCATTTTCTAAACAACTGGGATGATACATAGTACAATGATAATTGAATTTACAAATGAACCACTGGAACGAACTCCAACTGAAGGAATGCTACGAACAAAGGATGTTGATGGGGAACCCAATGGGTGCGAAGCATGTTCCACCCAACTATGTGAATTATAAATAACTCACCCCCCCATGCTCAGAGGTGACAAGGAAGAGAACCTGACCATGAATGCCAAACTGACTCATGTACAACATAGTACAAATACAAACACAAAGTTTACAATGACATGATCAACCATGTTCACAAATCAACATAATAAGATAAAGCTATGAAACTCATCACAAATTAAACAAGCATAAATAATCATATAATACACCAAAGAACATTCATAAATCAACTTCAATAGAATCTAAAACAACATATAGATTGCAATTACCAAAACAAATGATACGACATCCAAAATACATTTCCAGATAAATCTGAAACAATAAATAGAACATGATTCCAATTAAATCTGAAACAATAATCATAATACAATTCCAAATAAATTTGAAACAATAAATAGAACACAAATCCAGAGGCAACAAGAAACAAGGCACAAGGGTGTCTAGTGGAGAGTGTCATCACATAGCTCTCATGGGATCTCTTGGCCCTTCCTCCGACTTGAGGCACCGACACCCATCTATGGATCTCCTGGCTCTTCCTCCTACTTGAGGCGCCGACACCATAGGGTAGCTCATGCGGAGCCGATAACCTCTCATGAAGACAAGATTATGACTTTGCCGACCACGGCCTTCTCAGTCTATCATTAGTCTATGATAGCCCTAATGCATAGATGAGGTATCCAATATTTATTATCTTGTGTGTTTTACTACCCATCCCCCTAAGTTCTATTTTTAGGTTATCACTTGTTTAACTACTCTTGTGTGGGTTCTCCTGTGCACTTCCTCTTACCTGAGGCACCGGCCCCCATGAAGAGCCACTCTCCCTAAGACCCATAACATAAATCAAATCCAGGCAAGGGTTGTACTCAGAAGATAACACACATAACTCAAAACCAAGCCACGTGAGGCATAACTCATCTCGTGATAATTCATAACAAAATTCAACAACCCATACAAGCCTTCCATCATAAAACCAATAAGTTTCAACTCCAAAAGTGTAGTCAAGACGAAGAGAACATTAAAATTAAACAAGCCTCTGGAACAAGGGTTCACATATTACAACCAGGTTCCCATCTCGAAGACAACCAAAAATAACAAATAACAAAAGAACCAATTTCCTAGGGTTTCAGGTTCAAAACATCATAGTCAATATTTCATTTATCATACAAGGAAAAAAATCATTTCAAAGAATAATTAACTCATCCTTATCTTTTATCTTTCGAGCATCAAGAAATCATTTAAAACAATTAAGGAAAATGAAGAAATTTATTTAATAAATCACAAACCAACTACTTTTATTTAACATCATAACATATAAACAAATATTACTAAGAGAGCTCCCTCCAATCCGCCATATCCAACATGTAAATATTGACCCATAAACACATTATTATTGCACCAAAAGTTTCACTCTAATTTAACCCTACTCTTAACATTATTAAGATGTGAGACACCTTTAGTTCATTTAATTAATCGAGATAATAAATCAAAATTCATAGAATATTTTGAAATTTCATATTCAATCAAATTTTTTTTTTTTAAATAAATTAAAAAAATAAAATAAAATAAAAATCTTGAACCCTAATATACTTTAATTAATTTCTTCTCAATCCAAATATAATTTCGTTACTTAATTAATTCCTACTATAGAAGTTTAAAAGTAATTAAATACAAGAAAAAGTGAATTTTTCTTAAGTAAAAGAGACTCCTTTAAGTGCATCTATATCTATTCTATAAATATCCTATTAAGGGACAAATAATTAGTGAAAGTTTTAAGTTAAAAAGGAAACTTATATCCTTATGTAAACTTAATGGAATATTACTTTATTCCCTAGTTTCAAGGTTTTAAAGGAAGCTGTGCCACTTAATAGCAAAAAGAGTGTCGTACAAAATGTGGAAGATAATTTTATTAATTTATCTTCTTTGAAAGAATGCATTCAATTCAAAAGGGAACTTGGTATAAACAATGCGTCTACTAAAGAGGACATTCGTGATTCTAATCTTTATTCGATCGGTTTTAGAGTTCCACAAAAGCATATAATCTAAAAGTTCAAAATACCATTGTATATACAGGATACGCCAAGGCTACATTATGATAACAGATTCTTAGCCTAAGCTAGTATTTTACTGTGCCAAGCAAGAGAAGGAAAAGTGTTGCAATGCTGCAACAGGGAGCAAGCCAACGTACAGACAAAGAAAGGCTTCAACGCCATAACCATTAACTTCATGTGCAGATCTAAGTATATATCTATATGAAAACTAACAGATGATATAACCAAATGACCACAACTATCATCGGTGAACTAAATGGTTATACAGATGCCATAACCGATTTGAGTAAGAAAAGATAGTTAAGCTATAAAATTAAGATGAAGAAATTGATGCAAGATTTGATGATAGCATAACACTAGAAGAGCTGACGCTGATGCAAACTAAATGATGCACCATACTGATGGAAATTTTAAGTGACAAGAAGTGAAATTAACACTTTTTATTAGCAATCACACACTAATGTGAATTGAACTACAGAAGGTTATGGAAAATGCATCCAAACAACAAATTGAGAGTTGGCAATTTGTGCAAATAACTAAACCTACCACTGGATGACCATTGAGGAGAAGGTAACTACCAAAAATACCATCAATGCTGGAGGTACATAGATCTATATGGCTTAAGGGCAGAATATTGGCGACACTAAATAAAACACTTTGAAAAGAACATAGGATTACAATAAAATTATGCGGGCCGACCAACATGCATGCAAAATACGTAAGTATAACAAGGTAAGGTTATAATTCGACTAATTTCAGATCCCCTCCCAAGAACATGCTTAAATATTTACAAACATCCCTCTTAGAAGAGTTTCAACCCTGAATGCTTACTAAGATGAAATTGTTCCAAACCGTTAAAATGTAAGCATTGACTAAAGGATACGCTCCTTAATACTTAGCTATAACAACATGCAAACCAGTAATAATAAAAGTGAATCAATACATAATCTCAATAAGCTAGCCTTAACTATCCAAACAGGGTATTTAATACCTAGATTACTAGAGTTCGTGAGATCGGTTGATTGGGATGATAGAGAACATTGAAAACTAAGGATACCCTACCAAATTTATATACTACATATAAATCACAAACACGCAACACCAAGCAACAAGTATTCATTTTCTACCAATAAGAGCAATAGAATCCATTTGCCTAAAAGAGAAGTAGAACAAGGAACAAAGTCACACTAACCTGGAACCTAAAGCTTTACAAAATTGGAGATTTGATGCTAAGATCAACCGTTCGTGCTCAACAATCCGTTTCTTCCAAACGATCTGTATTTTTCCTTTCGTACGATTCCTAAAATGCAACCCCCTTCTCCTGAACAAGTTCCTTCGCAACTATCACCCACTTTTCTCATACACCACGGATTTCAGAGGTAACCCCAATGAGAGTCGTGAGCCAAATCCCATCCAAAACTGCAGAGATTATCCATAATGTTCAATAAACAATCTGAGAAGATAGCCCTTGATTGTAGGATACGCGCATTAGCATTTGTGGGGAAGCTCTCCCCAAAATTTTCTTAGCGCCCCCCCCCCCCTCAATTTCAAAGTTGAGGTTAATAAAAGTAAAAAATAAAAGAAAGGCAAGTTTCCTGTTTTAACTCCATTTCAAGCTGTGCATCCACACGTTTTAGCTTTTCCTTCTTTTTTTTGATTTGTTCTATTCCGAGTAAAATCTTAACTTCTATTTTTGCCAACTTTAACTTTAGTTTTAAATCTTATCTTCAAGATTTATTTGAAATCGGATTATTTTCTCTTTTAATTGCTTTACTTGCCTTTTTGAGAAAAAATCTATCCCTTAATTTAATATAATTTATTTACAAATTACTCCACCCATAAAATTTTAATTTCACCTTAATATCAATAATATGAAAAAAAAATACAATATCATTCTAAAATTAATATATTTAATTCATTATTTTGATTTTCTATATTCTTGTAGGAAAATTTTAATTAACGAATTAAACAAAACCATTATGTTTATCAAGCAATTCAATCACACCGCAAACAACAAAGCACAAATAAATGCCTATATCAATATCTAGAAAAGCCACAATGGAGGGGCACTACAGGTGTGACACTAAGCATGATGAGAGTTGAGCACCCTTGAGAGATTTGCTTCTTAATTCAGGTGCAAAGACATCAATGCAATTCATTAATTATACCCTACATGGGTTAGTTGGGATAAACTTGGGAAGACTAAAGTTTAACAATATATAACTTTATAACCCTTTAATGGGGAGACACAAATTTACACAAGAATAATTTGAAGGATTGAACATCTCCCTTTTATTAATTGTAATTAAACATAAGTTACCCTTTTTCTAAGAAAGTTTAAAAGAGAGTTGACTTCCATTAAATTCACCAACGTTTAATTTCTCAAATTCATCCTTGTTCTTAGTTGATGTATTTATCCTAATTTAAACATGACTTAACTATTCCCAATCTTGAGGAGAAATGACACATTGACTACCAACAATTTGTATGGTTTAAAAGAGCTAGTGATTTACTATATGATATATCCTTTGCTAAAGTGATACGACCTCCTTGCAATTTACCAAGTTAATTATAAAATTTTCACTTTAAATTTTATGCTAATATAAGTAAATGAGATTTATTCTTAAATAAGTTGCTTGGCTAGTCCTTATTAAAACATTTACTCCATTTATCAAATGTATTTTTTTCCTTGAAGTAAAACGAAATAGATTTCCACTAATTTCATTGGAAGGAAATTACAAAATATAGATTTAATTAAATCAAGGACTCTAAATAAATAAATATATATATTGAGGAGACTTCCTCTTCTATTTTTTTTTTATCTACTCATATAAATACTAATATCACAATGATTATTGATTGTTATCATCACTTTTGAATACCATTAATAATACCATTAATAATACCATTAATGTTTTTATTTCCATGAATCCCATCATTACACTTGGAATTATTCTTGCCTCAAAATACTAATATTAATACTATAATTAACATTGATATTTTCATAATGGCAATGTGTCCGGTAAAACTAATATTAATGTTATTTTTCTTATTGAAATAAGAAGATTAAATTAAAAGGAAATATATGAATACAACAGATTCCAAGACATGGAGATGCCTGAAGAGGAATATCAGAAATAACAGTTTACAAACCAACCTCAATAGACCATTGAGTTAACATAGTTTGTAGCAGCAATTGTTCACACCATGGAGTTTACAAATAGTCTACAACAAGTAGACTACAATAACAAATGGTAATGTTATTTTTACTATTGTTTGACGATGCTATTGAAAATTATGAACAATAATAGTAATTTTATCTTGTATAGTTGATTCCAACATTGTTAACTACTATCAAGTATATGTATGCAAGATCATCATGAAAATAAAAGGCCCTTAAGTGGTAAATTTTTTAGATAAATCAGAGTTAGGCAACTTGACGTAAAAATTTGAATAAGTTATCTATATTATTTCAAAAATATGTAAAAATAGAATTTATAGAAAATTGAATGTGGTTTCTAAACTACTAGATTTATTTTTATTTTTTTTAAATCTATTTGGTGAAATTTTAAATTTCAATGCAGGTGAGAGTACTTAAATTTTTGGAAAGAAATAAGTGGGTATGTCATGCGATACACCTAACCACAATAAAATGATAATATTATTTTATAAATTGTAGATATAAGTAGAGGACTCATGTCCCGATGTGATGCATATTTTTTTGTAATTTTTTTCCAAGTAAATAATTAATTATGAATTTTTTATAACAAATTTTAAAAAAATATATAAACTTGTATGTTTGACCACCTTAACTTGGTCAAAACTTCATGAACTTCATTTTTTTTAATCCTGTATTATGCAAAGCATAGAATGTGACACATATTTTGGATTCAAAAAATGTGATACTGTTTGAAAGCTATAGATGTTTTTCAATTAGCCTATCAATCAAGACTTTAGTCGTAATTCAAATAGAAAATGAATTTAATTATTTATTTATTGGTGGAAAGCCTAGAATATCCTTTAAAAACCCTTTTCGTTTAATCAATTTTGGGTAAAAAAAAGTCGTCAGCCACATACCCTACACATACCCATCATATCGCCACTTTTTGACCCATCATGATCCTGCACATACCCTATCGTTACAACTAATGATACTCCTCTTATATATTTAGTAAAACTATTATTATTAATTAATCCTTAAACATGAGTAATAATGCTTGTGATTATTATTATTATTTTTAATGCATAGATTTCCCATTTGATAAGTTCTAGTATTAACTATTAACACCAATCCTCACTATGGAAGCAACCTAATAATATCTAGATTTCTAAAATTCATTTAAATATGCTAAAACTCATTTTAAGTTTCATTTGAGAGGGAAAATTTTTGAGCCCCAACATGATAAAATAAAATGCAATTCTTAAACAAATTGTGCCAACTTCCAGACTTCAATATGGATAGATGTTGAATCATTTCTATTTTCCTTTCTTACCAACTTTGAGTAAATGCTGGCAAGGATATCATTCAAACCTTCCGCTACCAAATTAATGGGACAATCTACTTGCACAAGAAAGGAAGTTGCAACAGTGGTATTTTATTACTTCAGCGATAACCCAGTTGTTAAGTTATCTAAAAAAGGTTGAAAACATGGATAACCACCGGTGGCCCAAAACGGTTATGGAGGAGATTCTAGTCTGAAGAAAGAAAACATGGATGAAACAGAACATCAAGTGGCTGAACAAGTGGAACATCAAATTACATGAGTGTCCTGACACCAACAGTGAAATAAAAATCTATGTGAAGGAAAAATTCAGGACTGTCATGTGGTCAAATCAGATCGGACGAAAAAAAGCATATTACATCAAAGAGTTTAACCCAGCTAAGGAACATGGTGAAAAACCATATTTAGGTGCAACTATTAAAGGGAAAGCGAGGCTATTAATTGCTCAATTGAGAATGGGGTCCCACCATCTTAGATGTGAGATTGGTAGGTGGAAGACTCCTAAGGAAACTTGGGAAGAAAGAACGTGCTTATTTTGTAATAAGGGAGTGGTGGAAACGGAGTGGCACTTCGTCATGGAATGCACAGCGTACGAAAATATCCGTAATCAGTACTCAAGTATTTCAGATGTGGGCAATATGCAGCAGTTATTTGAGGAGGATAAGATAAATCAGACAGCTAGCCTCCTAGTCAAAATTAATAGCAGGAGATCTGATCTGGAGAAGAGTCTGGAGACAAACTAAGTTGTTGAGTGTCTCGGTCCCATAGGCTGTTTAGTCTTGTGGACGTCATTAAAATCTTTCATTCATTCATTCTCACTTCAACTACTCCCCAAGGCATTTGAGATTTTCCAGCCTAGTCTATATTTGCAGTCAAGGTCATTATCCAATATTTATTGCTTGCTTTGATTGCTTTTGCAATTGTGTAAATGAATAGAGAAGCAACATGTAGCAATGTGAGATGCCATTAATGCCTCATGGATATGAAATGACAATTGCTTATTTCTTTGTATGTTGTTAAAATATTTATTGGTATAAAATATATATGTTTTAATAAAGTATTAAACAGAGCAGACCTCAAGAGGCATATTAAAATAACACGAGTGGAAGAGAATGGCTACAACCTCTCTGAAATTTTCCTAGTTTACAAGGGATTTTGATCTCGAGTTTGAGCAGCTATAATAGTAGCCTCTATTCTATTTATTTGTTTTTTTATACGAGAATAGACCCAAATGCCCATTGCCCCATTATTTTAGTAGGCGCCATGGCTGTGAATCACCAGTGATATGTTTCAAAGGTAAAATCTTATGTTTTGTTTAAAGTTTTTTTTCTCATTTTAATTTTATCTTTCAAGATATGAGTCTAAAGGCTTACAAGGTTTAGAAATTAGTAAGGGATAGGCATGTGAACCCCTATGTTTGATGAAGAAAGTGTTATGTTTCCTTGTAAAAAAAATAGAGGGAAACATTAATATATATAAATTGTTGTGTGTTTTGAATGAATTGAAAACTCTATTAACTGATAAATTTTTTTGTTATTTAACTATTGTGGCTATGTAACAACAACCTATATTAAATGGTAGATTTTTATGTTATTTAATTATTGTTGTTGTGTAATAGAAACTATTTATTAGAAGCCTCTAGAATTGTTGTGCATCAAATCAAGAGTAAGTGAAGCCCTTTTGTTTTTTTTAATAAAAGATGTTTAATCGTGGGGGAAAACCTCCCTTTGTGGAGAGGGGGTCACAACTTCCTTGGTTGCGGTTTCCGCAATCCAACTCTTTTTTAAAAAAAAAATGTTTATTTATTTAAAATGTTAACATTAACATTTCAAAATTACAAAATTTTTGGGGATTCCCTATAGGAATATTACCTTGTTCTTACCTAGGAATACCTTTAGACTTCGAAGGGAAATATCTTCCCTCTTTCTGGGATAAAGCAATATCTTCAATATCAGACAAAATTCTCTCTTGGAAATATAAGTGACTTTCCTTTTCTGGTAAAATACAAATGATAAAATCAGTTCTCAATGCTATTCCTATTTTATTGATGTCGATTCTTAAATATCCTATTTCAACATTAAATCATTTAAAATTAGCACTTTTCTCCTTTCTGTGGAACAATAATGTTGGAGGAAAGGCAAGGATTCCCCTTATTTCTTGGGATAAGGTCTACTTGCCTAAAGAGAAAGGAGGGGCTAGAATAAGGGGATTAAAGCATCAAAATATTGCTTTAGGTGCTAAACTAACTTGGAGATTATACCGATCTCCAAACTCAAGATGGGGAAAAATAATGCTTGACAAATACTTATATCCACATCCAAGGGAGTGCATTTTTAATGCTACTACATTAAGAAAGGCTTCAGCTGTTTAGAATTTCATTTCTTCTTGCCATTCAATTATTCTCCCTCATCTTTCTTGGTTGGTTCATGATGGTAAGAAGGCTAAATTCTGGGAAGCCATTTGGAATGGATATCCTACAATGTCCCAAATTAGAGATTGGGGTATCCTGATGCCATTCCTCAAGAACTGTTGGGCTCACAAGTGGCAGATTATTTTACAATTGACTCCACTAAATTGATCCCTACAATTAAGTGGAAATCAATCGAGTCTCCCCCCATCCCTTTATCACTTAAACTAGCTTTTACAAAGGAGCTGGGAAAAAGATCTATCATCTTTATGGATAGGAAGGATGTTCTAATATGGACCAAATCTAATTCAGGTAATTATTCAGTAAAAGAAGGCTACAAATCTCTCTTATCTTCCCTCACTTAATCTGAACTGCTCACTTCCCTATTTTGGAATGATGCTTGTGTCTCGAAAGTAGTGGATTTTGCTTGGGTTGCTCTTCAAGATAGAGTTATTAGGGGGGTTAGGTTCGATAGACTTGGTATTATGGCAACCTTCCCTTGTGTTTTCATGGCTTCTTCATGGAATCAACATATCACCTTTTCCTGCATTGCCCCTTTGCTTCTCAATTTTGGTACTAGTTATATAAAAAACTAGACTAGACTTCAATGTTATGTCCTTCTCTATCTATACAATTTATCTCTTGGCCTCAATTCTATCGAGCTTTTTTTTTTATGCTTGTGGATTATCTCCCCTTCCTTGCTCCTTTGGAATATCTAGATAGAAATAAATAACATAATTTTCAGAGGTAAATCCTCTTCCATTGATGTTGTGCTCTTTAATCTAGAAAAAGCAATCTTTGAAGCAACAAAATCATTTATTGTCAAAAAGATTAATAGCTTGAAAACCTTTTCAAGTTGGGACAACTTCATCATTAAATATTGGTCATCAATAAAGTCCTTGCCTTTCCATGGCTCGATCACAAATAAGGTAGATAAATGCAAAGCAAGAAAGGAAATAAAATGGTTACCCCCTCCTCTGAATTTTGATGGTGCCTCTAGAGACAACCCAGGGAAATCTAGAATTGGTATAGTTATAACAAATTCAAACTCAAAGGTTTTGAAAGCAGCTTGTAAAATTTTACCTGATGGAACTAATAACAAAGCTGGATTAGAGGTGCTAAGCTTTGGCATGGAATTGGCTCAATCTCTTGGCATAAAATATATCATCATGGAAGGAGACTCCATGGTCATTTTCAATGCAACTACTAATAAAAAATCTCACATATGGCAGTTGCAATATTTATTGGATAAAGTTATACTTCAGCTAAATTTTTTTACCAGTTATTCAATTTCTCATTGCTTTAGAGAAATCAATCATGTTGTAGACTTTCTTGCCAATAAGGCAATTGATGAAAAATGTATTTTTAAAGAACTCTCAGAGAAGGAACTTCCTCCTCTTCTCAGGTAGCCATTCTAGTGTATTTTGGGGTGTGTGCTATCTTGTTTCCTCAAGAAAATCCTGATGATTCATTTTGTGTGAATAAGTCTTCCATTTTGGTTACTTCAATGCTTTTCAACCCGTAGGTTGCTTCGTCCGCTTCCTTTCATAATTTAATTCTACAACCCTGTTCATTCATGTTAGTATCAGTTTTCATGACTCAGGCTGTCGTTAATCATTTGGTGTTTGAAATGAAATTTCTCTCAAATATTGCGGTGCTTTGAGAATAAATTACATTGGTTTTCTTTGTCTCCTTCATTCGCTTTGTATATTTTTGGATGATCCACGCCTAGATTCCTTTTGGATCAAATGTATTATAAACTTGGAACTACTTTTATATGCTCAGGGAATTCTCTTGTTTATTTTTTTAGATGTACAACTGTAAGCCAACAATGTTATTTCTTAAAATTGAGCCAACTTCATTGTGCTTTGTATTGAGTTCTCTCTATAAGAGAAATGGACTATTTCCCCCTGTTCGTTGTTTTAAGCAATGTGCTCTCAATCTGGTATGGATTGGTACATAATCTCACTTCAAGCAAAGGGCAAGGAGTTTGGTGATCCGCACCCTTATGATCATGAAAAATTGGGTAAAGTATTATGTTTGGAGAATGCGAATATCTATGAGGCTTTCCAAAAAAAAAAAACATTAACATTTCAAGTTTTGATTTATAGTTTTTTTTTAAACATATATTATATATGTAGTATTTATATGTATATATATATATTATACAGTGTATGTATATCCATGTAGTGTTATATATATATATATATATATATATATATATATATATATATATATATATATATATCCTAAGATGAGTATATAAACTTATATATTGCATACATATTTCTCAATGAAACTATAAAGTAAATCTAATTAATTTATTTTCTAAAAGAAAATAAATTTTATAAATTTATTAATCAAATTTAGTGTAAGAGTAAAAATTTGGTAGAGTCTTAAGGAATTTCATATCTACCTACTATATTTTCTTTATATCTAATTTTGTTTCTAGATTGAATGGAATAAAGTATTATCTTTTGAAGGGAAGCAAACACTTCTCACTTAAGTATTGAGAATGAACTTAAAAAGAAGATCAACAATATCTAATTGTGTAACTTATGAACAAAGGAAAGTAAGAAATTGAAACCCTATTATTTGATGGTTCACAATGTACATCAATTGTTTTTTTACTCAACACATGATTTTACTCTTTCATACCAATTCTCTTTATTGCAATTGAAATAAATGACCACCTAGTATTAAATGAAAAGTAAATAATATATTTCTTCCTTTCACAATTGATCCATCTCTTAAAATCTATTTTGTTTTGTAAACATTGAAATTCACAATGCCCCAACTTTTTTCCTTTACAACTTAAATAAACATAACATTGATTATTCATTTCAAAGAAATTTTTGAATATGCATTAAGCCATCAAGTTAGTAGCAAGAGAAACTCTCAACTAAATTTTTTCAAGGAACTCATAAAGAAACATACCAATGAATAAATTTTTCTTTTTCATTCTAAAACAAAATGTTAGCCATCAATACTATGAACCTTATTAAGGGATGCAATGAATACCACATAAATGAATAAAGGGCTTGCTCTTTTCATTTCTTCATTGAAAAAAAAAAAAAAAAACATGAAACCCTTGTTTTTAGACATACAATATCACCACAGTATTTGAGGAATCAAATGACTCACAAACTCATGGACAAGGTCTTGCTCTCCACCCTACCATAATGACATCATGGAGCCTCGTGGGATCTAGCCATACCCATGAGAAAGGAATTATTTTATCCCCATAATGATCAATGGAGTCTTTTCTCATTTTTACAAAGGGATAAAACTAATATAGCACAAATTACATGCATTTAGGTCCTCTACTTTATATTTTCAAACATGATCCATACAATAGGTCACCTCCTTACAACCAAGAAACAAGGGAAAATGGAAAAAGGAAGAGCTTATCTTTTCTTTTAGATGAAGGGATTGAAATCTTGTATCCATCTTTCCTCTCCAAACCAAGCCATCTTCATCACTATCTTGCCAAAGAGATGGACTCCTCAAAGAACAAAATTTTTAGTACTCCTTCCATCTGAAATGGTCATTTCACCTGACCGACAACTAATGTAGGCATTTGCAGTTGCCAACCAAGGTCTTCCAAGGATAATGGGATACCCGCCTAATGTGGGTTTAGGAGAAAGAATCATAAAATTTGTTGGATATTCCTAGGAGTCTAACACTACCAGAAGATCCTCCACTATACCATCGAGCTTAACAGTAGAGTTGTCTGCAAGCCGCAGGACTGTAGGAGTAGATCTTATGCTTGCAATATTTAGTTTTTGCAAAATGTCTTTTGTCATTACATTGATCGCTGCCCCTAAATCAATCAAATCATTCTTCATTTGAATCCCATTTATGATAGCTGCTACCACAGGGCTGCCTAAGTCATTATACTTGGGAATAGTTACTTTTCCCAACATGATATTAGCTAGCTGGCCCACCACATGAACTATAGTTGGCTCTTTCTTCTTCCTACCTAGCTTCTTAAGACAAGCTTCCTTAATGGATTTACCATAGATTCAGACATCTTTTATAGCCTGAAATAGGGGTATTTGAACACATATGTGCTTTAGTTGATCCAAAATTTCAAAATTAGTATCCTCCTTCTCTTCCTTCTTAGTAACTTCCAGTCTCTAGGAAAATGGTGATTCTTGCTCAGTCCATTTGGCTTGGACTAGTTTAGGACATTTAGGTGCATTTAGCTAGATAGGATCATTCATAGGATCCTCCTCCTCCTCCATCGAAAGCTCGGTAATGATGGGCTTGAAATGGGCTGGTAATTTGGTTCTTGAACGCAAATGGATATCACTTACACTCATAACATATGTAGGAAATTAGTTTGAATTAGTAGAATATATAGGCTATTGCTATGGTTTATTATTATGATTGGGTGTGGGCTAAGCTAGTAGCTGGGTTGGTTTAGGTGCATTCAAATTTGGGTTAGCATGTGGAGACATTATAGCAGGTTGTTGGGGCTGAGAAGGTGGCTACATGTAGGTGGTATTCTAGGTAGGCCATTTCTACCCTCCTCTCCATTGGTTTATTTACTGCCAATTTCCTAGAGGTGGTTGCTAGTGCCCTTGAAATTGCTGCCAATTCCCCTAAGGTTGTTGCCACTAAGGTGGAGGAATTTGATGGCTAGGCCAAGCATTTGATGGGTTACTCCAAGGTTGTGGTAGATATCATCCATAACTAGGTGGATATGGGGGATTCCATTGGTTTCCAGATAAAGAAGAATTAAAATATGGTCCAGAATAAGATAGTGGATCTAGTGGCATAGCTTGTCTTAGAGCCTAGGAATTTTTCTATGCAACATAGTAGACTTGGTCTTCTTCAATTTGAATTGGCTTGAACTCTGGTGGAATTTTCTTACTTTCTAGATTAGTGACCATCTTACATTTGTATTACCTCTTCTTTTGTCTGTAGTGAGGACAATATTATGTCAACATCATTTCTTCCTCCTCTTGCTTCTTCTTGGCCTGAAGTGTATCTGGCTGAGTAGCTAGATTGTTAATAATATCTTGCTTGAAGTTTGCCAACAAATTAGTGATCTGCATTCTTGAAACTCCACCAGTATTTGACTTACCCATGGATGATTGATAAGCTCTCCCTTTCTTTGAAGCTTCCCTGGAATAATTCTGGCATATCTTCTTGATATCTTCTCAAGGAACTTGGGAGATATCTCCTCCTACCATGAGATCCAAAGCATCAGTACAACCTTCATTGATTCCTCTTAGGAAAAGAAACTTTTGTGAGTCCTCATTAAGTGCATGGTGTGGAGATTTTTTTAGGAAAAACAAAAATCTTGCAATGTAGTCTTCCAGGATCTCATCCTCCTTCTATTGCATTCCGAAAATGTCTTCTCCTCTCATATCACTACTCTTGTAGTATTCCTTGTACTTCTTAAGGAATTTTGTCTTCATATCTTCCCAAGTTTCCACAGTATCTCTGCCTAGGCTCATGAACCATATTAATGCAACCTCTTTCAAAGTGGTGGGAAATAACTTGAAACTATGGGCATTTGTAGTATAATCATAACTCCTATAGAGTATGTCAAATTTAAGTAAGAAGGTATCAGGATCTTCTATCACAAGTCCATAGAACTTGGGGAGTGTTGAGGTAGGGATGTTCTTAATGTTGTCAACTTCATTCTAATGGGAAATGGGAAAAGGAAAAGCCGATTGGTTTTGTCTATTCCCATTTGCATCACCCATGCCTGCTTGATGTGGTACAAGGGAAAAGGGGTTCTCAAGCTGATTTTGATCTTCTTAGGAGACTTCAAAACTAGTCAAATCAATATATGCATCTGCAAAGGGGTGTGGATCTCCTTCTTCTTCTGATAAGTTCTGGTACTCAACTAACAGGAATGGATGAGGATTTTTATGAAGAAATCTCCCATAAGCATCCCTTTGCATTCCTCTATGCATGCAATATCACCTACTATCAGTCAACTCACACAAAAAAATGGTAAAGAATCAGGAGGGCCATTACTTCCTATACGAGATTATACTAAGAAAAACTTCCAAAAATACTACAACAAAACTACCAATGACTCCAAAAACTTCCTAGCTTGACACCATCCCTGACAATGGTGTCAAAAATGTCTACCTCCTACAATGATTTCATAACTTGGCTTCTACGGCCACAATCTAGAGATTGGACATCTAACTTAAATAGTCATTCAACCACTATGAAGGTGCATTTAACTTGTCAACCCAGGGACATGAACTTGAAATGGGTTGGCACTGTATGTGCACTAGGGGCTCAAGTAGTCATTACGTCCTGTAACTAAGAAACACAATACTGAAAGTAGACTACTGAAAATAAAGTAAAGCAAATGCTAAGCAACAACCAATAACTATGTTGAATTGAAATGCAAAGCAAGAATGAAAAATTTGAACAACAAACAAGAACTACTCTATTTTCTTTGGGTGCAGGAACAATCAATTGTAGATTTCAAACTAAGCATGAAACAAAAAGTAATACTAAGCTACTACTAAACTAAGAGACAAATTACTTACCAAGTGGCCCCCCTTGGAAAATTATCCTCTATACTAACAACTTAGATGTTTGAACTCAGAACTTTATTTTCATTCACTATAAATTGTGCATACAAAGAGTAATGTATATGTATCATTGAAATGAGAGTACAATGTAGAATCGTGCAACCCATGAAGAAGGATCATCAAATCATTATTTATACTATAGCTAAAAAGGTAGCCAACTCCACGACTGGGAGGATGCCATTTAGGGAAAGCAAGGAAAAGTGGAGCGGCGATAGTTACACGTGCATGGAATCTAGGCAAACATGTGAGTCAAGCACAGATTCAACACAACAATAATGCCCATGCATGCTCGATCATTAAGGTCCACTGCAAGGCGATTACATTCGGTTGCATGAAGAATCTTTGTTGTTGGTTGCCTTTGACCTAGAGCGGCTCCTCAACTGGACATTATGGTGCATGTCCAGCTGATGGTGTCCTCCATAACTTGATGTATTAAGTCTGTAGTCCAAGGTTAGTACACACAATAGCTGCACATCAACAACCACTCTAAGAAATACTCATTAATCACATGCAAAATCAACATAGACGACCCACATAGTAAGCCAAATATCATTAAAGCCTATAGAGAGAGGGTAATGTCAAATGTCAATGGTTTGAGGGAAACATTATGCCAATATCAACACTTAAGCATCAAAATCCATGACATCAAGGAGCAAATAGACTATATATTTTACCCAAACTAGACCAAAAACTGGGCTCATTAGCTTGCATGGAGGAAAATTTGTTTCCTTCAAATCATGTGAGAACCACTATCAACAAAAGAAAGAGGCCTAGTGTTTCTTGCATATGGAGAATTCTTGCATATCAAAATGATTCATGCCACCAATATGAGTTGGTTAGGGTGAGCTAGTTTTCATACCACAGCCTAGATTCTTCAATCACTAGTCATAGAAATCACCCTTCATTGGCCAGTAGGACCATGTGAGAAATTTATAACCAAGAGATCCCTATGAAAAATCACACTTGTAATTGGAGTGATGGATTAATGCTCCTATTTTTTGCATGCACAACAAAGCTAGGGAAAAATGGGGAGGTAGAACAAATCAAAATTTGGCATCTGATTGGGTAAAGATGATTTCCAGGTATTGGAAGGATTATTTGTGGCTAGAAATTTAGACATGGGTCTCACAAAAATATCACAACCATTGATGTAAGTGGTCCATTGCAGATGTGAGACACCTTCATTCAACTATGTCCTCTAAATACTAGTCTTCACCAATTTCATACAGTGTCACTCCTCACATGCCGATTCTTGCGGTAGAAATTAGTAACTTAGCAAATACCCACGATCACCTATATGCTTCTTGGCAGCAAACTGTGCCTAATGGCTTTGACTCTCTTCTCTAAATCGCCTCCAAATTGCTTGGAGTAAATAAAATTTGCACCCTATTGAACATTGGGTTGTGGATGGGTAGTGTCCCAATGGATGGGTGTGCCTCAAATCACAAACTTTGTATTCATTATGTGAGTGGACACAGAGAAAATGTGCTCTCCCATGGTTCTACTTAGATTAGGGGCTTAACTAGTTTCCTACAAGTTATTAATAAACAGTAATGAAACTATCCAAATACAATCAGATTTGTTCACCTTGAGGCTTGAAATTACCTCCTCCCACTCTTATAACATATTAGAATTTAGGAGATCATGGAGATAACATAACAAGCACAAATGAACAATGCACAATATTGTATTTAGATTACCCAAATGACATTGAGTACAAAGCCTTTGATATATAGGGAAGGATGATGCAATCCACCTGTGAGGTGGATTGAGAAGTTCCCCAATATGTGACACAAAAGAGTAGACAAGTGTCCTATGGGTGTCAACCTTAGGAAAACATGGAGTATGCAATCCAACAACCTCTATGACCAAGTCAACAACCTTGTGTGCCAAGCATTGAGTGACCTTTGAGGTGAGATGGAAAGACTTCCAACCTCAAAAAGGTAACCTCAAGAGGTTTAAAGTTTGGACATTAAGTTAGATAAGATGTTATCTAACCTCATCAACCTAAGTATACTTAAGTATAGTGAATAAATTAATTATTCACACTAATAATAAGGTACCAAACTATGTTCTTATACGATTTCAACAAGTTGTTCTTGGAGGCACCTTTTCCTCTAACCTGATGTACAACCATCTCATTGTCTTTGTAATGTCTAAGCTAATGTTTTGTAAACTTGGTGAAATTCACTCAATTCAGAGGATCAACTAACTGAACAGTCCACTTGACACTGCTTAAGATTACATTATATCATCAACCAAGGTGCATAAGCTTATGATGGTGTAGCATTAAATATTCCTTCATGGACTCAAACTACCTAAACTATCCTTTTGAAGTTATTCTAGTTGTTGGAAATTCACAAAAATTGTAAAACAGTAGAAGTATAACTAACACTTAGTTGCTATGGGTACTTACAATAAAGGTTGTAATTGAACTATTACTAATGAAATGATATTATGTTAATTGAAAACATAATTAAGATTATTGACTCAACTAAAATGTCTGTTGGAGTACTATTAATAATTATTATATGCATGTTCCTAAGAATTCACTTGTAATAAGCAAGAAATGAAATCTAAGTTAACTTGCACGCAATTCATGAATAACAATAAACTAATATTAACTACCAATAGAAGTAAATAACTGAAAGATGAAGTGAGGAATAATACCTTGAGTGCCTTCTCAAGTAACTATTCCCACTTTAACTGAACTCAATCTAACTAATAAATTTCACACATCTCATAAATTGATTTCTATTTATTGCATAAGTTGAAAGATTACAAAACACTCTTACACAAACTGGATTTAACCATTTTTTAGATTAATGTTTCAACTAGAAATAATAGATAGTATAAATTGTGAACAACCAACTAACTAAACTACAATCTCCACCAACAATTATATACAAACTAAGGGAGTCTTTATTGAAATCACCAACTTTAACCAAAATCATTAATTCCGCTCCAAAATATCTAGAGTGTGGATTCAAGATTTAGAATTATTCAACCTATAACTGGAAAGAAAGAGAACTCTATCAAACTAGAAATCTATCAAAATAGAATACATTCAATCATACGTCCATCTATCAAAGTTCCATATTAGAAATACCTCTTCTTCAACTTTTATTAACTGTTTATGATAACGCATGTTTTATCTTCATTAAATGCCTTCGACCAATAATCATAACGTTCAACTGTTTCTACAACTTCCCCTATTTTGGTATTCAATGCCCCTTTTTCTGCAAACAAGTTAGTTTCACAAAATACGTACACAACAATAACCATCATAATTAAACATAACTTTCCATCAACATTTCCATGCACATATTCATATAAACTATTTAATGCTAATATATTAAACCATAATTCCATCACCATGTTTTTGGGTCTTAGGTAGATGTATAATGGATACAAAAAGGATAATATGATATGGAATTATAGTCATTTGAATTTGACCACCACCGTATGGTCAAACTCACCCCTTTTATTCCTCTATCTTGCATCCCTCATCCATGCTGATTACATAAATTATTATTTAATTAATATTCCCCTTTTTCTAATGTCCCTATGGTATTTAATTAAATAATTAAATATTTTATCCCCTTTCCTCTCTAAATTCAATAAATACTCTAATTTATATAATTTAGTCATTTTTCCTTTATGAATTTAAATCAATTTTTAAATTCATTATTTCTCTCTCCTTGTCCCATCCTCCATAATTTTCTCTAATCCAAATTAATTTAATTAATCTATGATTAGGATGTGCACACCCTTAATCATAATTAGGGTCACATCCCCCATAAGTCCCCACTTGTCCCTAATTCATCATTAACCTACTTAATCTTACGTTTGCACAACCTTAATCATTTGATTGGGTCAACCTAATCCCCATGCCATTTATGGCATATGTCCAAAGTCAACTTCATTTATTGCTTTCTCCTTTTGGTGAAGGAAACCCCTTCTCCATGCGAATTTTAAATTCACATTTATTCCCCCTAGGCCTTTTAAGGAATTTTTATTTCCTTCCCTCATCCCCATGTGGATATTTGAGGAATTTTTAATTCCTCACATATTCCATCACCCACATAGGGACAAGGACCTACTTTATGAGGAGATCTTGTCCAAATCCCTAGGTATTATGAAGTACCTCCACCTCATCTCCCCTTGACACCTCACCCACCACATGTCAAAATGTGAGGGCTGGTGAGTTCTCAACTCACCCTAGCCCTTGATCTTGTACACTATGGATTCATCTTGACCCTCCATTGTTTAGAGGAACTTCTCCTAAAAATGGAGGAATTTTCCCTCATTTGACAACACACTAGATTGTAATCAAACTTGAGCACTCATCCAAGCACTCTAGCAATCATCCACCATTGTTGCACCCTTTAAGCTCATATTTTGTATCCATCCAACTACCCATTTGCACCATTGCATTCTCCATCACCTCATGATCATTTAGAGCTAGGTTTCATGCTATTTTTCCATCAAAATGAGCACACATTCAAATGATCAATAGGGCCAACAAGCAATCAACTCAACAAGGTAAAAAGTTCCTTTTCTTGAATTCTTTTGGAGTTCATCATATTCCCAATCTTGAGTGTTTGTTTTCTTCTTTTGATCTCTCATATTAGCTAGTTTTTTGCACTTTAGGTAGGTCAAAATCACTTGCACACATTTCTTGCACACCTGGTGGGACCCATGTCATGGGTTTGCAAATTGAAGTTTGATGTTTGAATTTTGCAGGTTTGGATTTCTACACGTAGGGGCAAATCTACCTCGATGGGCGAACTCACTAGTTACAAAGGAAAATTTGTAGTTGACAAAGGTGAACATGAATTCGCCCTTTTGTAAAAAGCGGCGAACTCAAAGTGAAAGGTGAAATTTCTTAAAACAAAAGTTGAACACGTGGAGGTCTCTAGGAACATGTGAGATTGATCAAGTTACAGAGGCGACTGTGTATTCATCCCTTCCTCTTGATAGGCATTTGTGAATTTTCCTATCCATCTAAACAAGCGTTTGCACATACACTCATCTTTCTAGAGAAGTAATCTTGATCGTTAGACACAGGTGAGTTTTCCTTACACAGGAAAATTTGAGGTGCTCCCAAAAGCTAAATTTTACAATTCTAGGTTCAATATGGTTTTGATTTCGGGTATTGATCCACTAACTTGTTTTCTTGTGAGTGTGTCATTTTACCAACAATTTGTGTAGCAATTGTCCCTTGTTTCCCCAAGACTGGTGGCATTAAATTATTTACATATTTTCTACAGGATGATTGGTTGAATACCCCTAGATTAGCTCTTTTTGTTTTCTATTTTTCACACTAATCTAGGTAAACGTAGATTAATTAAAGGGTCAATTTACATTTTTTGTTGTGCTTGGGAACAAGATGTTGATGTAATTGTTATCTCTTAGAAATGCACCCTATGCAAAGTTATGAAAACTGAGCTTTCTAGAGAAAAATGGGAACTTTTCCAGGTTGTGGTTCACCTAAAAATGGAAAAGAACCCTGAAGAAGGCAAACTTCCTTTGTGTTATCACCTAACTATTGATCTTTGTAAGGAAAAGGGAGAAGAAGTGCATAAAAATAAAACTAAACCCTGTGGTGATACACTGAACTGATAAGAGCAATTGAATACTTTGATTTACACTTGACAATTGACAATGAACATTAGATTACACATCAAATTTCTATAAGCTTTGCATTAATGTTTCACAAATAGGTTCGATTCACACACTTTTTTTAAAAAGGAAAAGATTTTTACAGATTGGAATCCATGTGTGATTATGTGAACACATTTTGTGATTCACATAATGATACTTTTGCAAAGGAAGGCATGAAAACAAAAGATAAATTTATAAAGGAATAGAAGAAATTCACAAAATAACTTGATCATTAACCTTAAATGCACAACACTTCACAAGAACAAGATGGTAATTTGAAAACATCAATAATGACCAAGGAAAACTCTGTATATTATGCTCCAAAATTAGTTACAAAAGTTTGCTAATCTAAGAAAGGACTGCAAAAGTCACAGACTTTTGAAAAGCATCCGAAGAACTCTTTTACAAAGAGGAAAAAAATGCCATATATACAAAAGTGTTAGTCCCTACCTAGGGCTTACAAAAAATATCATCCTCCATAAAGATCTACCCTTAGATCATTTTAATTGAGTTACTTTTGCATTAAATGTGTATCCCCACTGTCCATGTCAGTGAAGGATTGCTCCAGGAATGACCACCATATCTTTTGGAATAATCGCATTAATTTCTAGCCTCCGTGTCCACCTTGAGACTTCATCCGAGCCGCTTTGAATGTTCTGAAGCATTACCATGAATATCGATCCACCTTTTTCCAATAGAGATCCCATTTTTCACTGAGACTCGTGGCCTTTCTGCTCCTTCAGCTTTTTTTCTGCTCAAGATCTTTCTGCAAGTTGACCATCTTTGAGAAGCAGCATCCGACCTATCCTATTAGATCCAAACACCATGTTCACCAAGTTGAATGATCCCCTTCGATCTTAGAGTAGATCGATGTCATTTATGCTCTGTTGATCCTCTTGGAACTGGTCAAGTTGCCAACGGTTCACCTTTAGTTCTCCTTCATTGGTTGAACTCGTGCCATGTGGATTCCTAGATGGTCAAAGGTCACTTCATTAGAATCACATGTCGGTGAGACACTGATCGTGTCTCCCTAATGTGATTATGCCCCTTCAACAGTTATCAACATAGCTCACAACCATCGGCAAGAGTTCATATCGAGCTGCAAAAGTCATGCCGATGTAAAAAATTGTCACCCAGACTATCGCTATCGGCCACAGATCTCATCAAAGCCTATAGCAAATCCATTGCTATCGGCGAGACTTTGGATTGCTGGGGAGAAGTCATTGTGGGCTGCAAGAGTCATATCGATATCCCAAATACCCTTTTGGCAAGACCACAACAAGTCGGCAAGACCTCATGGCGATTCCCCAAGAGTTATACTATTGCACTCCTCCGTCGATGAGACATCCGCATTTAGCAAGACACTTTGTCCAACTCAAACTCTCTCGGCAAGACCACCTTCGTCGGGAAGACTTCTCCTTGAGGCCTCCTTGTCCTGGTGAGAGCTTATTTCATTTTGGGGAACTTTGCTGTTGGCGAGACCTCCTACTGAACTTAAATCTTTCGCCGAGACCTCCTTTGTTGGGAAAACTTCTCCCCAAAGTTACGCCTTTTCGCTGAGACCTCAATAGTCGGCAAGACATTATGCCAAACCATAAAACTTTCAGCGAGACCTCCCTGTCTTCGGCAAGATGTCTCCCTGAACCACCAAACTCCCGATGAGCTCTGACCATTCGTCTTCAGCAATACCTCCACCAAAGGGAATCCTTTTCATTTCGGGGAGACCTCACCTCGTTGGTGAGACATCTCCCCGAGCTCCTCCTGTTTCGGTGAGACCCTGCGTAGTCAGTAAGACCTCTCACCGAGCTCAAACATTATACCAAATTTGTTTCACCTTGGCAAGAGTCCACCCTGTCGGTGAGACTTTACCCCTTCACTAAGACATTACGATGAACTCCTTTCTTTCACTGATACTTCCTCTTGTTGGCTAGACCTTTCGCTGAACTCCAATCTTTCGGCGACGCTAGCCCTATGCAATGGTCAGTGAGACCTCAGTAGTCGGGGAGATATATAAAAACCCATGGTGAATAAAATGTCTAGCCGACTGGTGGATCCCAAATGAATATAACACACTGCCAGTCGACACGACATCTGAAAGGTCCCAGCGACTTTCTTCCTCAAGAGTTTTATGCCATATCTGACTGAGGCAAGGCTTTCCAATAGAATTCCTTGTGAAATAGTATCAGATGAAGACCTTCCCAATGAAAACCAAACACCTGCATGTTGGTCTCAACCCTTATGGGAGCCACATTTAATCCACGTGTCGAGTTTAAAACATAATTTCCTTTGATTGAGCCTGTAGGTGAAAATTGGGTAACATTTCTGGCGACCTCAGTTGGATGTTTTCCTGCTAAACATGAAAACCAGTTGCCTAGGCCTATCCATTAGGCATGGAGTCATTGGGAAAACTCAGGAACAAACTTGGAGTAGCTTGTACATGGTTGTAACTCATTTATAACTCATTAGAACACTTGGAAAATTATTGAAAATAGGAAAATTGAAGAAAGGAAACTATCTAACAGTGTTGGAACAACACTTAGGGAATTGAAAAATTGTAATTAAACCTACCCTACACTAACCAGTAAGAAAATGGTCAAAAAAACCATTTACAGGATGACTAAAATAGTTGCCCATTCTTCTCAATATGCAGTGACTGGCATGTTTAAGGACAATTGAGTAAAAGTGAAAAATAGAAAAAAGCTTAACAAGATGATGCACTGCCTCATGAAAGAGGTGAATGAGTTCACTTACCTCACTAGACAGACCATATCTATTGTCAACCAAAGGAGGATAAGTGAGCTGAACATACTCTTGTTTAGCTGCCAGTGCATCCTTGATAACATCTTTTGTTGTGTCTTCATGTATGTGTGAAAGATTGATCATTGGTGTTGTATTGAACTCTATCTGGGCTAGGTATCTAATTGGATAGCATTTGGTAAGGGAAAAGATTGAGCTTCCTTTGCTGATCTCTTGCTCATGAACTACCATTTTATCACGTTGGGGGCTGGAAAGATCTAATCTCTATGGTTGAATTGGTGAAAAAATAGTAACCTCCTCAAAATGCTCATGCTTTCCCAAAAAAAACCTATTCCTTTAATGGAGAACAATGAGATGACTTCCTCTAACACATTTTCAATCAATACATCAACCTCTAGCTCCTTTATACACCAAAAAGGAAGCTGCTTATAATTCTTATCATTACTGGAAGAATTACATTCTGATTCAGGCTTGTTTTCCTCAATAAAGGAAGGCAACAATTCTAGTGGTGATGAAATCTCAAGTTCTTCTGCACAATAGAATGGAAGCTCCTCTAACCAGATATAATCTTGTAAAATAGGTTCATGAGGCTCCTCCTGTAGTTTCAACAACTCTACAAGTTGCTGCTCAAGATCATCATAACCCTCATTTTCTTTTGATTCTTTGCCATCAAATGTTGAAAAAAACTATTCAATAATACATGTGCACAACTCTTCAAAAAGCTCAACATTAGCTTCCTCATCCAGAACATGCTCAAAAACACCAAAAATTTCACCTTGGAGGATAGAACCAGGTTCAATTTCAGGCTTCTCTTCCCGGTTTAATGCTCCATTGTCTTGTTGACTGTCATCAATCGACAACTGCCCAAATTGCTTGATGTCTTCTAGCTATTCTGAAACACTTACCTCGCAAGTTCCTTCCACTTGAGGAAGATCTTCAATCAGTTTCGAGCTTTGAGAAGAAGCAATCTGCTTGAAGCTTGGGGCTAAAAACACGTGCTCCTCCAACTTAGCAATTTCATCATAGCTATCCATGCTAGATTCACCCTATCTGAAACTTGCAAGTTTGTACTTTGAGGCTCTCTCCTTCATAGGCAATTGGGGTTCTATCCTATGAGCTTGTGCAAGAAAGTGTTTCATCTTCTCATCCTTAGCTGCAACACTCTATTGTTTGAAACTCCCCTCAAGTTGCCTCTTTTGAAACTCCTCCATTAGTTGGTGCTAATAATCTAAGTAAGCTTGAGTATTTTGCACCTGAGTAGACAACAAATTTATTTGTCCTTCCTTAGCAGCTATTTCCTTTCTAAGGTCTCCCTCAAACTGGACTCTTTTCGCCACTCTTTCTAGATCATAAAAGTAGACTTGTTCAGCCATTTCTTGCTACTGCATAATGGTTTTTTTCTACTTGTTGATATCTACCAGCATTTTAGATAGGCATGCAAGCACCTTACTAATATCATTAATGTTCATATTGTGAAGACCTTGACTTAGACCCCACAACGTATGGTCAATCTGTTGGAGCAGGTCCAATATGTTATGGTATGGATGTTTTTTAGGCTGATTAGATAAATAATCATAATGGTTAACATCAGAAACCTCCTCTTGGGGTTGATTTTGATCAAATATTGATTGAAACAAAGGCTGAACCGGAGTGAGAGGGTGGGAAACATGATGAAAATGCTGATTAGTTATTGCTGCAAGGGAAATTCAGCTGAAACTGAGATTATGGTTGGTTGAATGTGAGTGATAAGGTGTAGGAACACCATAATTATGATATGGAGGGTAATAGTAAGCATTTTCATGGATATTTGACATCTTTTCATTCAAAGAGATGGAAACTTAGAACTAACAGATTCTTTTGAGAGATACCAACACTTGTGCCTGTGAAATTAGAAGATTTGAGCTCAGAGTCACCAGGTCTTGTTCAAACTGCCTCCAAAGGTTGAATGATACTGAGGTAGACACCAAATCTCTTAGTATGCTGATTAGTGATTAATACACTGGTCTTTTTGCTACTTCCCAAACTCAGAGTCACCATGATATGCTAATGTCATCAGTCTGAAGGACTTGAAACTTACTGGTTGCATATCAAAAACCAACAGTAATATGTACTCTTTAAACTGTTCTGATTCGAACAGTCCCACTGGGCGTGCCAAAACTATTATCTCCTAGAAATGCACCCTATGCAAAGTTATGAAAACTAAGCTTTCTAGAGAAACATGGGAACTTTTATAGGTTTTGGGTCACCTAAAAATGGAAAAGAACCTCCGGAGAAGGCCGGCTTCCTTTGTGTTATCACCTAACTACTGATCTTTGTAAAGAAAAGGGAGAAGAAGTGCATAAAAATAAAACTAAACCCTATGGTGATACACCGAATTGATAAGAGCAATTGAATACTTTGATTTACACTTGACAATTGACAATGAACATAAGATTACACATCAAATTTTTGTAAGCTTTGCATTAATGTTTCACAAACAGGTTCGATTCACACACTTTTTCAAAAAAGGAAAATATTTTCACAGATTGGAATCCATGTGTGATTATGTGAACACAGTTTGTGATTCGTATAAGGATACTTTTGCAAAGGAAGGCATGAAAGCAAAAGATAAAGTTATAAAGGAATAGAAGAAATTCACAAAATAACTTGATCATTAACCTGAAATGCACAACACTTTGCAAGAACAAGATGGTAATTTGAAAACATCAATAGTGAATGAGGAAAACTCTGTATATTATGCTCCAAAATGAGTTACAAAATTTTGCTAATATGAGAAAGGACTGCAAAAGTCACAAACTTTCGAAAAGCATTTGAAGAACTCTTTTACAAAGAGGTAAAAAATGCCATATATACAAAAGTGTCAGCCTCTGCCCTAGGGCTTACAAAAAAATATCATCCTCCAGAAAGATATGCTCTTAGATCTTTTTAATTGAGTTACTTCTACATTAAATGTGTATCCCCCTTGTCCATGTCAGTGAAGGATCACTCCAGGAATGGTCACCAACTCTTTTGGAATAATCGCATTAACTTTTGGCCTCTATGTCCACCTTGAGACTTAATCTGAGCCGCTTTGAACATTCTAAAGCGTTACCATTAATATCAATCCACCTTTTTCTAGTAGAGATCCCAGCTGCCACTGAGACTCATGGCCTTTTTGCTCCTTCAGATTTTTCTCTACTCAAGATCTTTCTACAAGTTGACCATCTTTGAGAAGCAGCATTTGACTTGCTCCATTAGATCCAAACACCATGTTCACCAAGCTAACTGATCACCTTTGATCTCAAAGTAGATCGATGTCGTTTATGCTCTGTTGATCCTCTTGGCACCGGTCAAGTTACCAACAGTTCGCTTTTAGTTCTCCTTCATTGGTTGAACTCATGCCATGTAGATTCCCAGATGGTCAAAGGTTGCTTCATTAGAATCACATGCCGGTGAGACACTGGCCATGTCTCCCCGATGCGATTATGCCCCTTCAGCAGTTATCGGCATAGCTCACAACTGTCGGAAAGAGTTCATATCGAGTTGCAAAAGTCATGATGATGTCAAAAATTGTCGTCTAGACTATCGCTGTTGGCCAGAGGTCTCATCGAAACCTATAACAGATCCATTGCTATTGGCAAGACTTTGGATTGTTGGGGGAGAAGTCATAGCAGGCTACAAGAGTCATATCGATATCCCAAATAGCCTTTCGGCAAGACCACAACAAGTTAGCAAGACCTCATGGTGGTTCCCCAAGAGTTATACCGTTGCACTCCTCCGTTAGTGAGATATCCGCATTCAGAAAGACATTATGCCAAACTCAAACTCTCTTAGTGAGACCACCTTCATTGGGAAGACTTCTCCTCGAGGTGTCCTTGTCCCAGTGAGAGCTTAATTCATTTCAGGGAGACTTTGCTTGGTCGGCGAGACCTCCTTTGTTGGGAAAACTTCTCCCCGAAGTTACACCTTTCATTAAGACCTCAGTAGTTGGAAAGACATTACGCCGAACCATAAAAATTTCAATGAGACCTCCCCATCTTCGGCGAGATGTCTCCCCGAACCACCAAACTCCCGGCGAGCTCTGACCATTTTTCTTTAGCAAGACCTCCACCAAAGGGAATCCTTTTCATTTTGATGAGACCTCACCCCATTGGTGAGAAATCTCCCTGAGCTCTTGCTATTTCAGCGAGACCCTGCGTAGTCAGCAAGACCTCTTGACGAGCTCAAACATTATACCGACGTCATTTCACCTTGCCAAGATTCCACCTTATTGGTGAGACTTTACCCCTTTGCTGAGACATTATGGTGAACTCCTTTCTTTCGCTGAGACTTCCTCTTGTCGGCTAGACCTTTTTCCCAACTCCAATCTTTCGGCGATGCTAGCCCTATGTAATGGTCGGTGAGACCTCAGTAGTTGGGGAGACATATAAAAACCCACGGTGAATAAAATATCTGGCCGACTGGTGGATCTCAAATGAATATAACACATTGCCAGTCAGCAAGACATCTAAAAGGTCCCAACGACTTTCTTCCTTAGGAGTCTTATGCCAAATCTGACTGAGGCAAGGCTTTCCAATAGAATTCCTTGTGAAATAGCATCAGATGAAGACCTTCCCAATGAAAACTGAACAATTGTACGCTGGGCTCAACCCTTATGGGAGCCACATGTAATCCACGTGTTAAATTTAAAACATAATTTCCCCTCATTGAGCCTGTAGGTGAAAATTGGGTAATAGTAACCACTCCCCTTGCACCTTTCGGTGATCCTAGGTGATGAGAAATTGTAGTTTGTTCTAGTCTAGTCCATTCTACCTAGGAGGTGTTAGTGCATGTAATCTCTCCTCTTGTGCTATGTGAAAACTTGGGGACTAGCTGAAGCATCTAGTTTATTCTTCCCTTAGTGGTACCTGCCTAGTATTTCATCACCCGAGGGACTATGCCAACCATGTGTTACTAGAGGGGTACATAAAGGGGGAGAACTAAAGTTGTACCCCAATCCAGTCATGTTGTGTTTAGTGAAGTGTCAAAGCTAGGGTGATACCTAGATAAGACATGTAAGGTTGGTTTGAGTTTCCAGTACCTTGTTGGGGCTCCTGATCCATGCTTGTGATGGGTTGGTGCTCATGGTTGTGCGTCACGTACCTAGCATATATCGAAATGCATGAGATATCCTGTATAGCCTAAATAGAGACCCATATTTTAGCCACAACTTGGTGTAGTGTAGGGGATGTGCACCATACTTGAAGTTACTCATCATGTACTCCCTTGGGTTGAGATAGAAACCCTCATGGTGGACTATGATAGTCTCTAAGAGAGAGTGTGAAGGTGAGCCCATGGCATCTGTTGATGACTCTATGTCACTGAATCATTAGCTATCCACCCTCACGAGAAAGGGTGATCCAAAGAATCACCCCGATATAATGGAGTATTAACCTTGGGTTTTCCACTCAAGGTGGTGGGCCTACATCAAGTTTGTAAACCTCTAATACTAATGTTAGGACTATGTTTCTTGGTGTGTCTTCATTGTGCGATACCAATGCTTATTTTTAGTTTGAGTCAATCCAACCTTTTTGTCTATTATTTTCCTTGTTTCCTATCCTTTTCCACATTCTACCCCTTCCCTTAGGGATGAATTTTCTTTATGGATAGGCGATCCTACCTTACAAAGGGGTGATTCCATGTCTGAGTCTAGTCTAGGTCATCCTTTTGGGTGTTTTTTTCTTTGTCAAAGGTGAATTTTCCTATGGGTCCTTTTCCTGGGCGACCCCATGTCCGTCTGTTCCCTAAATATGCGAGTTTGCATATCCCTTAGGTGAGTCCATGTCCTATTCATATCTATCAAGTCTGCCAGTTTCCCTAGAAATAGGAAACTTTGTCTCCTCCTTGGGTGAACCTATTGTCCATAGGGGTGATCTTTCTTTCTGTTTGAGTTTTCCCCATCCATACATCTCATAAAATAAGGGAGCTTGTAGTTTATAGAGGTGAATCTATATCCACCTATGCCATACTAGTTCATACAAGTCAAGACTTAGGTGAATTCATTTGTCAAATATGAGATTCCATTTTGGGTGAGTTCATACCCTATCCATGCATCTCAAGAAATAGATGAATTTGTTTCCCTTCGATAGGAAATTTTTATTTTGTCCATATGTTTCAAGACTTAGGAAAAATTGACACCTTTGTTAGGTGATTCTGCTAGTCGATTCTGCCTATTTCCCTTTGGTCTTTTGAGGGTTTAAGCGATCTGACTTTCCATAGAGGTTATTATGTCAGTGTTTTAGGTGATTATGCCCTTAAATAGGTGAATTTGCATCACGAGTTCGCTCATTTCCCTTGGTGTCCCAAGACAAGCGATTTTGAGTACTTGATATAGGTGAGTATGCTTAACATAGAGGTGTATTTGTTGACCTTGAATAGGCAAAGTTGTGACCTGAAAAGGAAAATTTGCATTACATAGAGGTGTATCCACTCTCCATACAAAATCCAGAGAATGAATCCTTTGGGCGACTAAAAGCCTGTCATTTTCCGAGTCATTTGCTACGATCAAATTTTTTTATCATTATCCATTCACTCGTAATTGTCACTTTAGTCCATCTACATTTTCCAAAATTCATCACTTCATCAATCAAATCATATAGGTGCATTTCAAAACGTCCTTAGATTGCATATCTATCACCGATTTATCAATCTCAATCCCCTAGACTATGTTTTAGAGGTTTTTATCCAGGTTGGCTTAGGTACCTAATCCTGATCATCATCCTTCACACTTAATTAGGACTGTTATTCATCTTGAGTTAGTAATCATCCATGGTCCAATCAATCTTCTTCTATCTTGGGTAGATTCAATGTCGTAATCATCGTTTTCATCATTTAATCTAATCGTCAACATCTTACATCATCTAATTTGACCTCTAAATTTGGTTTAGAATCAGTCTCATTATCCTATCCAAGCAATTTGATGCAAGGTATGACCCTTGGTCTTCCTTGTAGCACTAATGCTTTGGTTTGTGACATGGTCTAACCGGCTCATGTGGTTCTTAACCGAAGCTTGTATCGGGCATTGATAGGTCAATCTTTTGGTGCAATGACAAGTCCAACAATTGGTATTAGAGTTGGTCACGGGTTCAAACACCACACTTGTGCTGGTGGGGATTATTGCAAGGTGTGACGCTTGGTCTTCCTTGCAACACTAACGCTTGGGTTTGTGACATGGTATAACTTCCTCCTGTGGTTCTTAACCAAAGCTTGTATCGGGCATTGACAGGTTAATCTTTTGGTGCAATGGTAAGTCCAACACAATCATCCAATCCTATTAATTGTTTCATCCCATCAATTAACCTAATCCAATCCAATCCAATCATATCAAATATACAATCCTCCAATAAATCAATCTATTATATAATCCAATCAATCCTTTAATCATCATCTAGATCCTTCATTTAAGTGCATCCTAGAGTGTAGCATCATCTTAGTTCATCCTAGTAGATTTGCATTTTCATGCCCCTTACCTAATTGCAAGTAAAGAAACTCATCTTAGAACAATAGGCTCAAGGTACCCAGCCTCATATTCCTTAGCATCCCACCAATGATGGCTCATTGCAATCCAATACTGAGGTCCATGCCACTTCGCCTCCTACTAATGAAAGCATGGTTAACCAACTTGAGGTCATGGTGGATGAATATCTCAACAATCATGTTTATGTCCAAATGACTGATTGTCTCCTCAATGAGTGTGGGAATAAGATCCTCATCACATTGCTCATGAAGTGTATCAAGCCATCGTCTAGGCTCGACCTATCCAAGCATGTCAATATCACACCTCTTGCACCCCTGGTATTGCAAGATCCTCAAAATTCACAAAGTAATACAGGTTATTCATACATCCTTGAGGGTCCACTACAAGAGGGTTGATATCAAACTAGATTTGGCAATGTCATGCTTCATCAAGTTGTCTAACCCCCTCGGGTTCCAATTTCAATTATGAGAGCACCTCAGCTGAAAATTCCTCAAGGTCTCAATCCTAATGATCCCCTTGCTTTTGGTATGCCACAAGGACTTCCCACTCCACCATCCATTCCCATTCTACAAAGCTCCACTCCTATACCATCCACACCACCTCTTCCACCTAACCAACTGGCTCAACCACTAGTGAATACTGGGGGCAATCCTTTTGCTACATCGCCTCCACCTATTGGATCTACACCCACATATAACTTACCACCACCTCCATTCACGTCCCAGCAACCATGTCAAGGCAACATCCCATCCTTGCATAAGCCTCTAGTTAACCCACAATAGGCCACACCATTGCAACCACCTCACCAATAGGTGTCATAACAACTTCCATCTCAACCTCCACATCAAGCAGCATAGCTTACACCACAACCTCAACAGTAGCCTCCACAACAAGTGCAAGGTGTTCCATTACCAACCCCTCAACAAATGTAAATCCCTACACACCAATCAACATCATCTTATCAGTTCCCTCCTCACCACACATAGGTCCCTTAACAGCGTCAAATTCCATCTCACCCTCTTTATCAACAACCACCTTAGCACACCCAAGTCTCGACACAAACACTAGGTAACCCTAGTGCTCAATACCTTTCCCATCCATTAAGTACGTATTTTCATTTTCTACCCCATCTAATCCTAATCATAATATTTCTTATCACAATCCTCAACAATCCCAACCACAACCATCTTACACAACTCTCTAGCAATCACAACTGAATCCTTATTACCAACCATCCAATCTGCAACAACCTCCAAATGCCTCACAACAACCAATTATTTCTTATAACTATCATTATAATCCATATTATTCCTAGAAAAAATCACCATACCAACAAGGTTCCTCCTCTTCCTCATATTACCAAGCGCCTCCTTCATACCAGCAAGGTGCTTCCATCTCCTATTATCAAATGCCTTCGTCATATCAGCAAGGTGCCTCCACCTCTTACTATCAAACTCTGTCATCCTATCAACAATCTTATACCAATTAGCAATCCACATATCCTAATGAATAGCAACAATTCTCTTCATATCATCCTCCACCATCATATGATCAAACCAACGCAACCAATCTTCCCTTAATACATGTTAACGAAGAATCTGAAGGGATAAAAGCAACGTTGAAAGACTTGCAAGTAGGGACCTCGCAAAAGTCTTTCAAGTTTGAAGATATTTGTCCCTATCCATTTGATCCCTTGATCTTACTTGTTCCTTTTCCTAAGCATTTTGAAATGCCAATGTTTGACAAGTATAAAGGAACTAAAGACCCAAAGAACCACCTTCAAGAATTCTACTTACATTGTCAAGAGGTCCTGCACAATGACAATTACCTCTTGATGTTATTCCCTAGGAGTCTAATGGTGGTGGCTATATATTGGTTTATGGATCTTCCAAAGGGATCAATCTCTTCTTTTGTGGATCTTTTAGAGAAATTTGTTACACACTTCTCCTTCAATTTGGAGAAGGATATTGATACCCTAGATCTTTTGAAAGAGAAAAAAATGAGGAAGAGACCTTCGCAAGCTACCTGCAAAGGTGGCACACTTTGGTTAGTCAAATGAAATCTCAACTTAGTGAGAAGGACATGGTGAATCTTTTTGTAGAAAATGCTCATGCAGATATGGTACATAATCTCAACCTTCATTGTGTCACAACCTTTGCAAAGGTCATAGAAAAGGTTCCTATCATTGAGAGAGCACTCATTGCTAAGGGAAAAATCAGAATCTATAATCCGGATGAGGATAAGGATGAGGATAAGTTGTTTGGAGATAATTCCAACTACTGGAACAAAAATAAGAATGATGTCAATGATGGTGTCACTAACACCAAACATGTTTTGGTAGCTAAAACCTCCTAGAGGTCACAATATGTCCCTAATCAACCATCAATTTGTAATGTTATATCTGTGCCATAGGGGTCACCATTTCCTCCCCAACAGTCCAATCAATAGAATTAGGGGAACAATAAACTCACATTCACTCCATTAGGAGAATCCTTAAGTGATGTCTTCAATAGGATCCTCCAAGCAAGTTATCTAGTTACTTATCCTGTGACGAGGCCTTTCAATGAGTCTAAACCAAAGCTTTCCTAGTATGGAGAAAATGAATATTGTGACTTTCACAAAATTAAAGGGCATTCCAAAAATAAATGTCAAGGACTAAAAACATACATCTAAGATCTTATAGATTGAGGTGATATCCAAGTGGATGCAAACAAGGCAACATCATCCAACTCTCAGCTCTAGATATACCAAAATGCCTTCCTGAAACACAATCAAGGTGCTAGTACGTCCAATGTTAATCCCAGGTCAAGCAATAACAATAATAAAAATAAAAACACAAATAATGTCAGTTACAAGAATGTACCCTATAACTATGATAATATAGTTATGTGCATCAGTCAGGTAAAGCCTCAAGTTTCCATGATACACGTTAAAGGAAAAGACCCATAGTGTGTTGTCACAAACCCATGGCACTTGCATAACCATTCCTAGAGCCTCCACATCTACCCAACCAGATCTTGTAAGCTCTCAATACAACATCCTTGATCACCTTGGAAAGACTCCAACTCAAATATCTATCCTAAGTCTTCTCCTATTCATCAAGAAATCCTCACTAAAGCTTTGTAGGATACCCATGTACCTAATGACATAGATCCTACCCAATTCAAGGCCTTTGTATGACACTTTTCACCCACATATCAGTTGGGCTTCAGCCAAAATGATATTCCTTCCATCGACTCAAATCATAACCGTCCACTTCACATTAAGGTGCTCATAGCCCGACATAAAGTAAAAAGGGTGCTGGTAGATAATGGCTCTTCCCTTAACCTTTGTACATTGAAGTTCATAAAATAGGTAGGTTACACCCATGCTGACTTGAACAACTAGGTTATCACCATCAAAGCATATGATAATTCAAAATGAGATGCAAACAAATTATTTGTCTTCCAATTCACATTGGCCCTATTGTACAATATAGCACGTGCCATATCCTTCATTTGGACCTTCCATATAACCTCCTTGGCCATTCATGGATCCATGCCATGCAGGCTATCTCATCCACCTACCATCAATGTATGAAGTTGCCATTTAATGGGATGGAAATAACTATACATGTTGATCCTCAGCCCTTTGAATATTGCCATGCATTACAAGCTTCCTTCCCTCAATCTCACTACTATCCAGGAGTTGAAGTGGGGGAACTTCAGGCATCATCCTCGAATCCATCTTTCAATCCATCATCAACCACATTGTCCATTCTATCTTCCACATCCAAATCCACAATCAGAAAGGTCTAGATCATAGACAAAGGTTGTGGGGAGTACGAGATGCACACAGCTTTAAATGTGGCAACCATGCTACCATCACCTTGTACCTATGGTCAGCCTTCTCAATCCACATTGAAAGAAGAAGAGAAGATGATCACACTTAGTTCTAAGAACATGGGGTCTAGCACTTTCCAATCTCTTGGGAAATGACAAGATTAACCCGAAGATGATATTAGTCAATGGATATATCGAGAAGAGCCTAAGCCTTCTCCCCCTCTTAAGGAATATTTCCAAGAGACTTATCCCCATGCCTCTAAGCTAGCTAAAAAAGTGTAATTATCAAGGTGGAGAGGAACAAGGAAGATGACAACTTGTTGATACTCCTATGTGACCAAGACACTTGGGCTTAGGCTATGACACCAAGCAAAAGGGTCTTACACCATCAACTTGTACCTCCAATAACATTAGTGTGGATAATGGTTTCCTTGAGGACATACCTGAGGAAGAGTCCATCATACTTGCATATGATGACATAAATCTTTCATTCATGTTCAATTGCGTATCTATCTTTTCCATCATTATTTCTCTTTGCCATCCTAAAATTATTGAATAGGACTTATGAGGTAGGTCACCTATTGATACCTTTCCATAAGTGGACACCTATGTGCACCTCATGGGATTGGGGGAAGATGAACACCCTAACCAAAAAAGTAAGAAGAAAAAAAATAAAGAAAGGGCCATCTAGTGAAAACCTCTATGAGGCACTTCCTAACTCAACAAAAGTAAAAATAAAGGGTGTATCTAACAATAAAATCCTCGATGAGGCACTGGAGGATGGGTATATTCATCTTCCCCTTGTTGGAACTTAGTTTTCCAAATGGTCCTCTATCTTGATCAAATAAACTCAGGAAGTTAATTTGGGAACAAAGGAATATCCTAAGATCATGCACTTAGCCAGGTCCTTGTTAGAGGAAGAGCATTCTATCATCGTCAATCTACTAAAAGAGGGAATCATCAATTTCACATGGACTTATTTAGACATGCAAGGTATAGATCTTTCCTTGGTGGTACACCATTTGGATGTCCATCTGGGTGCCAAACTTGTCAAACATAAACTAAGAAAGATGCATCGCTAGATGGATTTGCTTGTCAAGAAAGAGTTGGAGAAATTGTTGGAGGCTGGGTTCATAAGACCTATCAACTATTCTAATTGGATATCTAACATAGTGCTCATGGCCAAGCCAAATGGAAACATTAGAATTTGTATAGAATTTTGGGATCTCAATAAAGCTTGTCCTAAGGATGATTTCTCTCTTCCAAATATTGACATGTTGGTCAACCTAACACTAGGGAATGAGATGCTATGCCTTATGGATGGTTTCTTTGGCTATAATAAGATCAAGATTGCTACAAAAGATCAACATAAAATGGCCTTCACAACCCCTTGAGGCACCTTTTGTTACAATTTCATGCCCTTCAGACTAAAAAATGCAAGGGCAAATTATTAGCATGCTATGACTATTATCTTCCATGACCTCATTCATATCATAATGGAAGATTATGTTGATGATTGGTTGGGGAAGTCCAAGACTAGAGAAGGGCATCCTATGATCCCAAATAAAATCTTTAAGTGCTTAGAGCACTACAAGCTACATCTAAATCCAAAGAAGTGTGTATTTGGGGTTACATCAGGAAAGCTATTGGGTTGCATAGTCTCAAGAAGGGGTATAGAGGTAGATCCAAAAAAGGTCAAAGCAATAATGGAAATGCCCCTGTCGTGTAATATCAAATAGTTAAGAAGCCTTCAAGGGAAGTTACAGTCCATCAAATAGTTCATAGCTCAGCTAGCTGACAAGTGTCAATCATTCACACATCTTTTGTGCAAAGACACCACCTTCAAGTGGGATATAGAATGTCAGCAATGCTTTGACAAGATTAAGGAGTATTTGGCTGATCCACCCATCCTTATGCTTCCTATTCTAGGTAAAACCCTTTTGTTGTACATCTCAGCTATGTCAGTTGCACTGGGGGAAATATTAGCTCAGCATGATGAATCCTCTGAAGAGTGCACAATCTATTACATTAGTCAAACATTGGTGGGCTATGAAATCAACTATTCTCCAATGGAAAAGGATTTCCTAGAAGTAGTCTTCAGTTCACAAAATCTTCATCATTACATGCTCAGTCATCCTATGAAGCTAATATCAAAAGTTGGTCCACTTAAATATTTGTTATCCATAACTTCTTTAACTAGCTGTATGGCCAAGTCGGTCATGCTACTGAGTGAATTCAACATAGAGTAGATGGACTGCAAGGTGATCAAGGGATAAGTCATAGCAGATTAGTTGGTTGATGCCCCTTTGGTGGATGCATATCCTTTGGTAGCTAAATTTCTTGATGAATTCCTCATAGTTACAAAAGTAGATACATGGATGCTCTATTTTGATGGGTCATACACACATAATGGAGTTGTTGCAAGTGTCTTATTTTCCACCCCACAAGGTGACTACATCCCAAAGTCATTTGCAGATTAGCATTTCCATGCACCAACAATATGGTAGAGTATGAAGCTCTTATCACTGGTCTTAGGATTTATATTCAATGGAATATCACCTGCCTACGAGTCTTCAACGATTCACAATTGATTATCAAATAGGTCAATGATTAGTTTTAGACAAAGGATGACAAGTTGTTACCCTACAAACGCATGGTGGATGACTTTACAAAATACTTCACCTTCATCCAATTTGAATAGATCCCATAGTTCAAAACAAAGTAGATGATGCAATGGCTATGATTGGTTCCCTCATTGATATGCTTAAACATTGGAGGAACTCTGAGTTCCTCATGGAACAAATCTTAATCCTAACATATGGTATCCTTGATAGTGAGATGGTGTGCGATATTGTGGGTCCCGAATCACCCTAGTTCCATGAAATTTACACTTATATCCGTGATAATATCCTACCACCTGACCTTACATGAAATCAACACAAATCCTTCATCCAATGCACTTCTTGCTACACCATAGTGGGAGATACACATTATCATCGTGGGTATAACGACACTCTCCTTAGGTGTCTGAATGAATTAAAAGCTCACACTGCATTAAATGGGGTGCATAGTGGTGTCTGCGGGGCCCATTCTAATGGAATTGCCTTAGCTAAATAGATTCTCAGAGATGGTTATTATTGGCCTAGAATGGAGCATGACTCTTGCAAGTTTGTGAAGAAATGTCTACCTTGTCAGCAACATGCAGATTTGACCCATGCTTTGGCACAAGATTTCTAGCCCATCATGGCACCATGGCCTTTCTCCTAATGGGGTTTTGACTTGATCAGCAAGATTTACCCTCCATCTTCTGATGGCCATACTTTCATCATCATAGACACTAAATACTTTACCAAGTGGGTGGAAGAAATACCACTCTCCCAAATAATAGGTATTCAAATTTCCAAGTTCATCCTCTTCCATATTCTCTATAGATATGGAATCCCTTCCACCATCATCATCAAAAATGGAAAGCCCTTCAAAAATCAATGTATGAAACACCTTTGTGAGAATTATCATATCTAGCATCATTGGTCCATTCCCTATTACCTACAAGGTAATGGTCAAGTGGAGGCAACCAAAAAAATGCTTATCAAGATCCTTAAAAAGGTGGTCAATAATACTGGTCGAGATTGGCATCTCCACCTCCATCCCACTCTTTGGGCTTATCATACATCTGTCTGCACTCCCACTGGTGCCACTCAATATGCCCTCATATATGGTGTCAATGTAATCTTTCTGATCGAAGTTGAGATCCCCTCACTCCACATATCTCTGAAGAACCTAATTAATGATGAAGATACTTGAGTTGCACACTTAATTCATCTTGAAATCCTGGATAAAAAGCATACCAAGGCCTACAATCATCTCCAAGCATACCAACATTGTCTTAGGAGGAGCTACAACAAGAAATTTTGTCCTCACCAGTTTAATGTTGGCAATCTAGTCATTAAGGAGAATTAGCGTACTCAGTAAGATCGAGACAAGAAAGGAAAGTTTGAGGCAACTTGGCTAGGTCCTTATGTTGTCATAGCTAATATGGTTCTGGGGCATATAGACTTGGTACACCTAAAGGGGAGCCCCTAAAGGAGCCTATCAACATCATGCACCTAAAAATATTCTACACCTATGTCAGCTGGGTTATCCTATCCTAAAAAATACCAAAAAAAAGGTAAAAAGTTGTCAAAAATGCAAAAAAAAATCAAAAAGTCAAAAAAATCCAAAAAAATAGTAAATAGAAATAATCTATCCTACAGTGAAAACCACCCTTGGTGGCACCTTTGATATGTACATTTGGTGAGAACCTAGCAACAGGCATCATTCGTAGAGGGATTAATAATTATCTACCTTGCATCCTAGTTACTTTAGGCTTCCTTCCATCCTATCCTTGCATCCTATCCATGCATCCTATCGATCCGATCCTTTCATTTGCACCTACTTATCCACTTCTTGGTATATTTTGGTTGATCATTGGATGATTCACATTGGTTATCCACAATCCTGAGCTTTTATCCTAAGTATGAGATTTTTTCGTCTGTCTTTCATTGTCATTTGTCAGTATTGTATCTTCATCTAGGTTTCTCTCAACATGTCAGTCATCATTAGGTCCCATCAAGTCCCTTATCCTTTTTCAAACTATGTTTCCCCTGCACTTCATGTAGACAAGGTCAATCATTTGATCAGCCCCTGGGGCATTTTTCCATCTAGTTTGTGTTATCCATCATCATCTTCATTTTCCTCTTTCCACTTTTATCCATGGTTAGTCATCAGTCTTTTATCAAACTACGAGGACTCTGCGCTTTCACATAGGAAAGGATAATCTTTGATCGGTCCCCAACCCCCTAGGTCTTTAGGGTGTGTCTTGTCGTCATCACATTGTGTCATCAAGTATGTCCCTACCTAGTTTTTTCTTAAGAAAAAAAATCCTTTCATATCAAGAGGTCCAATTAGTTTTGAATATTTAGAGTCATGTCAATCATCTAGTCTCTCATCCATCTTTGGTCTTAATAGGATGCATCCTTCCTAATCAGACTACATCAATCTCATTCACCCTTTTGATCCTATTGAAAAGGACATTTGAGATTTATTGTGATCTTTTGATGCTTTTGGATTTTGTTTATCATTCGACCTTCCTGTCATACCTTGTCAAGGTTGCCACAATTCATCATATCATGGTGCGCTTTGGCTAGTAAACATAGGGGCATATCTTGATCTTTTGTTTGTTTTTGTCTTCTTGGTTGTCCCATGTAGTACCCACTAATATCTTTAAGGTCTTGTGTTACATTGGGTCATCCTTTTGTGCTTTTGGTTGTCCCAATACCTGGCCCAACCAAAGCTATTGCAGCTTTGGGTTGTTGGCATAGCCTTCTTGTCTAATGTGTTTGTTTTATGCATTAAACACTAATCTACCTTGGTGTATTGTGTCTTATGCTATAGAAAAAATTAGTGCTCTTAATTTAATGGAAAAATAACATTAGGACTACATTTCATTTATCATTCTGTTCCATTTCCTTTGTCCCCATCCATATTTTCCCTAACCTATGATTGGTGATTTTGGTTGTGCAAACACTCATATTCCCTCTTCTCTTCTTCTCAGGATTCCTATGATCTTTGATAGGTGCAGTATCGCACCCATCATTTCTCATTTTGATATGCGGTACACTATCACACCCATCATTCATGTAGGTTGCATTTATCATTATGTTGACAGTACCAATGTCATCCTTGTCAAATCCCTAGTCTATGATGTGCAAAATGAGAAAAGCAAATGAGATTGATGCATAACTATAAGGAAAATCATGGTCATCATAAAAATAGATGAATCATGTGAACCTAGATTCTATACCTCCAATAACACAATAAACCAACACATTAGTAAGATCAAATGCAAGTTAGAATAGAGATTCCTCAAGAAATCCATTTGAATGCAAAAGAAAAGGAATGAAATGAAGAACACAACAAACTTGAAGCTAAGATATCAAATCCTATTCTAAAACAAGGAAAACTTTTAATCTCTTGAGGGAGTTGGTGCAATTTGATGTGAAAATTGGCCCTTTCCCAACTCCAATGATGCGATGAAGATGATTGATGAAGATTGTGATCCACTTTGCTAAAGATTGATGAGTGCTCCAAGATGAAATCTACATAACCTAGGTATAAGACTCAATGAGATGGATGAAGATTGCTATGAATTTGAGTATAGTAAGTTTGCTCAAGTTGTGGATGATCAAATGAGGAATGAAGCCTCTTATTTATAGAACTTCAAGCTGAAGAGATGTCCAAAATGGAACAATGTGGGACTAAAGATCAACCAATGGTAAGGTGCCACTTCTCAACATGTGAATGGATGGAGGATGTGCAAGTTTTGAAGAATGTACAAAGAGGGGGGAGATTCAAATTCAAAATATGGCTTGAAGGATGAGGTGAAAGGTGAAGTTATTGCCACATGGCTCAAAAAAAGGACATGTAAGAGAGTTAAATGCTTTGTTGGATGGACATGTCTATTTGGGGGGAGATTTCAAATTTGAAGAATATTCCTTTATTATGCCTTTTGAGAGAAAATAGAGATTTAATAAATGAATTAAGTCTATTTTCTTGTGCAAGTTGCAAAAGCTAGAGGATGGGACATGAGAAAAGATTAAATTAATCAAGGTTAATTAATTTAATGAAAGATTGGAATGATGTGACATATTGATTTAGATTTATGGATTGATTTAAATCAAAAATGAAAAGAATATGGTTTCAAGATTAATTAGATAAAGATTTTTTTTTATTTAACCAAGGAAATGAAGTTAAATTAAACTAAATAAGGTTTTAATTTATTTAATTTAATGGATGGACTTTAGAGATTTAATCAAATAAAACTGATTATTTAATTAAATAGGGATAATTAGATTAGACTGATTAATTTAATTAACAAGAAAGGATGACTTAATTAGATAAATGATTTATTTAATTAAGAGAGGAACATTGATGAATTTAATAAAATAAAGGTATTCGATTAAATGGTTAGACTGAGGGATGATATAGGATGAAACAGTGTTAGTGGTCAGGATCAAATGTGTAATGTCAATCAGTATATTTTATATGTCTACAAATCCATTTGTTCATTAATCTTGATCGATGTCATATTAAATGTAGAGAATACAATTTCATCCCATGTTGCATTTTGCATTGTCATGTTCATTTTAAGTTGTTTAGATTGATCTTAATTGGTTATTCTAAGAATTTGAAGTTCATTGCATATCATGTCATTGCATTATAGTGTTCATTTTGAGTTGTTTAGATTGATCTTGATTGGTTATTCTAAGCATCTGAAGTCCATTCCATTATCACTTCATTGCAATATCATTTTAGGTTGTTTAGAGTTATTATTCTAAACATATTATTTCATATCATTGCATACATTGCATTATATTACATTCATTCCATCCATAATGTCATTACATATGCATACATCACATTTTTCATCCATTGTATCACACTACGTTTGCATATCATAATCAAATCATAATAATATGCCTGGAAAAATTTCCCACTAAAATTAAAGGAAAATTCATTACACAATATACACATACATCGCCACCGGCATCATAAATCATTAGTCCTGTGTCCATAGCATACAATACCACACATCATTCATCACATCCTGCATCACAAAATGTTAGGAATAATGCATTTCATCCATGTCATCTACATATCTCATAATAAATCACATACATACACATGAACATGAACAAACATCTATTGCATAATCACCACATAGTGTCAATAATGTCCATTTCATATCATATACATATCAATATATCATGTCCATCACAAGTCCATCATAATCCATAATAAAACCATAATAAAACTATAACAAGTCCATAGTCAATCAATCATAAAAACATAAATACATGTCCATCATGTCCATCAATAATCATCAAATAAAATATAGGTATAGATCTTTGATCAAATTCTGAGGTCACATCAATGAATGAAGTAATTCATATCTTATTTCTTGTATGGAATATGTAGCCCCTGTCCCTGTCCACTACATATCCACTCTGTACCTATCAAAAATTGGGATCTTGTCACTCTTGTCCCCTCTATCTTAAATTGCCTCCTCTAATCTCTGAGGGGACATTTCCCCTGATCCTCTACCCCTGGGATGTGTCGCATGGAAGCTACTATACCCATGCATGTGTGTGGCTCCTGAATAGGATAGTGTTGGCATCTGAGGTACCCATCTGATGTAAGGAGATACCCTATGTGTGACATTTGGGATTGCCTAGTGATATGCAAACATATAATAGTTGACCTCTATCCTATAATTTGTCACTTCTATTTCTTGAGCACTAGCAAAATCCTTGTCGATCCTCTACCTGTCCCATAATCCTAAGATAAATCTATTCTCCTGCTCCCATGTATCCTAGGCTATCCTCATCTAATCAACCTATGCCTACAGTCGAGACATCTGCTATACCACTGCATCCCTCTCATCCTATAAGACTTACACCTATGCCTCTACTGCCTTGGCTCTCTCTAGTACCGCCACTGCATCTCCCATCATCACCTCTGCAAACTCTACTCTATCTCTGAGCTCATCCCTCTCCCTCCTTAGCTAATCTAGACCCCTCTACATGTCTACTAGCTACCTCCTGAGGTCATCCCTCTCTGCGTCAATGTCTTGCACTCTCCATGCTGCCTCATTCATCAAGGCCCCATGATCCCTGAATCCCTCCACCTACAATCTGCCTAACTTGCTCTATAGTCTATCCAAATCTAGCTCTGACTCCCTAAGTCTATGCTCGATAATCCTCAGTCTTGCTAGGGCTTTGATGAGTAGTACAACAGGATCCTTGGGTGGTGGTGAAACATAAGGCACTATTGCCACTAGATGTACATTTGGATCATCCACCTCCATCACATGCCCCTCTCCTCTCACCTCTCCCTCTCCTCTAGCCTCCTCCATCTCAGCATATCTATCTCCTCCCCTCCTCTGCTAGCTACCTCTCCTCCTCCTATTCTGTTGTTCAGCCAATCTCCTCTCATCATCTGATATGTATCCTTGTGCCCCTACAATTGGGTGCACTATCATGATCCGTCTTGGTCTATGATAAGTCCACCATGCTAAATATTGTACTGTCATCCCTGCATCTTTCATCCCTCCTCTCCTAGGACATGGTACCAGCTGTAGGTCCTCCCACATTTTCCTCACAAACTCTACCATGATCTGATCACTCCATAAGTTCTCTTAGTTAACTAGAGAAATCTTTGAGGCCCTATGAGGATATCCTACTGCACACCAAATTTCCTTGTGACCTTGTTTGGTTTGTTGAGTTCCACAATATGTCTAACAACCTCAATAACCTTGAGGCTATAGAAGCATCTTCTCCTATCTAGTAGGAAAATTACACTCATTAGATCATAGAGGTACAATGGCAATGTACACACATCCAAATCTAACTCCTTCCCATGGATGGGGAGCTTAGCCCATCTAAATTTTTTTTGTAGATTGTTGTCTAGATCGTTTCCCTAGCTTCGTGTCTAGCTAATCAAGTCCCTCTGATGGGCAGTTGCAGGATCCTCCACATGTCCTCTAACATCACCATCATCTCCCTTGTTAGGAGATGGAAGGTTGACATCTCTAAATGCCACCTCTCCATTAGTGTTGTCAAGAGCGCCCAATGCACTCTAATGCTAGGATACCCCAACATGTGCAGTAGCCTTGCCTATGCCAATGTCACATGGTCATGGGAATTCATTTCCCTGATTGTCACCTCCAACAAAACTAA